>JAXCGZ010000872.1:0-36818 GCA_037179515.1 Halocaridina rubra
GAGAGTCAGAAAAAGAAGCAAAGACTGCTTTTGTTTTGTTTTGTTTTGTGTTCCCGATTTTTGTTTTAGTGAAAACAAGTGACTGTGTGTGTGATATACCCCAAATAATTTTTCCTGCCCTTCTCTCTCTTTTATAAGAGTCGGGAAGAAAAGGAAAATAGAAAGTGTTCAGGTTTCTAATTTGTTTTTATATCTATTGTGATAGGTAGTTGAAGCCTCTTCCTACCAACAAAGTGAACTTCACCTCCTCCACTCCATCCCTGACCTGAGGGGGAAGTCTTCACAAGGATATATAACCTAAGTATATCTGTTTTCTTTTCTTCCTCTCTCACGAGAGCCAAAGAGAGAAACAGAAAGATTGCTTTATTTTGTTGTTTTCTTGTGCTTGTGTTTTTTCTTGTTTAATTGAACACACATTATTGTGTCCTGAGCAAATCTCTGTTTTCACTTCCCTCTCCCACGAGAGTTGGGAAGAAAGATAGAAGACTGTATAAGTGATTAAGTGTTGTAGTGTTGCAATTAAGTGAAGTGATCAAGCCATAAGGCCCCTATACTGCATTAATCAAATTGACAAACAGTGCAAATAACATATAAATAGTGAAATCTGTGATATCCATGACTAGTTGCTAGTCATGGCCTCAGCCGCTTCTCTTGCTTCCCCCCCAGAGGGGGGAATGGAACTCGACCCCCCTCAAGAGGGGTGGACGGTTGTGGGAAAGAAGAGGGCAAGGACAGCCTCTAACAGTAGCCATGAGAGTGCTGCTGCCCCAGTTCCCCCCCCAGCCCCGAAGTCTGATAGAGAGCCCATTTCCAAGTTCAAAGTTGAGGCTCCCTCCATGAAAGAGGCATATGACCTCATCAGAGAGTTGGAAGACCAACTCACCGAGCATGGCTGCAAAATAAAGCCTAACGTACAGGGTGACTTCATTATCCACCCAGCCTCAGCAGAAGCCGCAAATAAGATCCGCAGCCTAGGCTCACCACACTTGATAGAGTTGAACCCTGCACTAAAAATAAGAAAATACATAGTCATTGGCTTCCCTGTTGCTTGGTCAGTTGACCTTCTGACCAAGCAAACGTACATTACGGCTGCCTCACGTTGCTCCTCCAAAATAGAGGGCCAAACCGTTCCATCAAAGCAGGTTCTGGTCCACATCTGTGGTCCACCCCCTTCACAAGTAAACCTCGGCATCTGGGGCAAGTTCTACATAAGAGAGTACACCCCAGAACCCCTAAGGTGTTTCCGGTGCCAAAGATTTGGGCACCACAGGAATACTTGCCATTTCCCAGAGAGATGTGGAATCTGCAGTGGGAAACACTCCACCGACCGCTGCCTTACAAAATTCAAGGCAAAAGAAGCAACAGTTGCCAAGTGCCCGAACTGCAAAGGGAACCATCACGCATGGAACAACCGCTGCCCAGAAAGGCTGAAGAGGATTCCTCAAAGAACCTCTCCTTCTGCCCCTGTCACCAATCACACCACCCCCAACTTCACCCCAGCTCCTCCCCCCACCTCCAATCCTTGGCAAATGCCCCCTCCTGCCCCACTCACACCTAACCTCCCCAACCAAAACCCACCACACTACACCAACCCAGCTCCTAACACACAGATCACACCTCCTACAGCTCCCACCCCCACACCAACTCCATCCACCCCATCACACAACACTCACACTCCTACCATCCCCCCAAACAACACTCACACTCCCATCAACCCCACACGCAACACTCACACCAACACCTCCACCCCACGCAACACCCACACACACAATGCAGTCACACGTAACACTCAGACCACACACACACCCACTCACCACACTAGGTCCAGGGACCCTAGACAAAATTCCCACACCCCCATACCTAAACAGCCTATCCAGACACCTTCCTCTGCCTCCTCTTCCAAACAGCAAACCCTCTTCACAGTAAACGAGCTCACCAACCTTCTCATTCAAGCCGTACAGGCAGCCGTCCGACTCCTCGATACCAGAGCCACCACCCAAGATGCCTACAATCAAGTCGTCGAAGTAGCCCACTCCGTTGTCGCCAACGCCCTCGTCTCCAGAACCCACCAGCAGCCTCAACAACCCACCACTCCTACCACCTCCACCTCCTCAAATCATCAAGATGTCTAATCTCGGGATCCTACACTGGAACGCCCAGGGTCTCAGACACAAGGTACAACATCTTGAAGGCATAGCCAAGACTGACAACATTGATGTCATCATGGTTCAAGAAACCCTGTGCACAGAGCAACACCCTCCAAAAATCTCAGGATACAATGGATTCTACCAGCACTGGTCTCCAGGGGAGAACAGAGGCAGCGCCACCTTCATCAGGAAAAACCTATTAGCAAAGGAAATAACCCGACCGGTCTGCTGTGGCAAAGATGTCGACGTCCTCGCTGTTAACATCCAACTTCAAGGCAGCTGCATAGACCTGTACAACATTTACAGACCACGGAAAGGTAGCTTAGACCTGACTACCCTCTTCGGGCTAACCAGTCATCGTGACTTGGTAATAGGAGGCGACTTCAACGCGCATCACCCAAGATTCAGGTATGAGCGCCCCTGTGCTGCAGGCAGACACATCATGAGCCTGCTGAATGACCAAGAAGATGTCTCCCTGCTCAACGATCATGAGCCAACACACGACAGAGGTGGAATACTGGACCTCACCTTTGTCTCCAATTCCCTAAAGCAGGACGCCACATGGAGAGTTCATCCCCTGGTCACAAGCGACCACTATGGGATCCATCTCACACTGCCAATTCCTGAAATCTTCCAAATCCCTGCTCCTCCCCCTCGATGGAATTTCAAGAAGGCCGACTGGGGCCGATTCCAGGAGCACCTCAGCAATTGGTTTTCAGCCTACGTACCATCTGAAGACATCGACCAAGCAGAGGCCGAGCTAGTCAATGCCCTGCAAGCTGCAGCAAACTCCTCCATACCCCTCTGCAAACCACAACACACCACTCATCGGGACAGATGGTATTACTGTGACAGAGTTAAAGAACTCAACCACCGGCTCAACGTCATTCGGAAAATGCACAGGAAACGTCGCACTGAAGACTCCTACCGCACTCTCCAGGCAGTCAAACAACATGTCCATGAAGAGACTCGCAACATCAAGAGGAATAAATGGCTAGAGTGGTGTTCCAACCTAGATGCTCACACCTCTGTGGGCCAGATGTGGAGGAGCATCAACTCCTTTGCTAAAGGAAAACCTCCTAAAATCACCCCCCACAGGGATCCTAGCAGGGCAGCAGAAGAACTCGCCATCAAATTCGCGGATAGAGCAAGCTCTAACCAGCTCCCCATCACCACCAGAGCAACACTCCAGGACCTCACCACTGCAAGATGGGAAGAAATAGAAGAGGCCATCAACACTGAAGATGAAACAGATGCTCCATTCTCCCTGACTGAGCTACTAAGAGTAAGCAAAAGCTCTAAGAACACAGCCCCAGGTGCCGACAGAATAACATACACAATGATCCAAAAAATGGGGCCCCAAGGGGAGCTTGCTCTACTCTCTCTGATCAATTTGACATACACACGAAGAATCAGACCAGCCTCATGGAACAGAGCAGACATTCAGCCCATCCCAAAACCACAGGACCCTGACAACCCTCGCCCCATCTCCCTCCTAAGCTGCCTGAGCAAGACGGCAGAAAAGATGGTACTTAACAGAGTCCGCTGGAAATGCCCACCCTTCCCAGAAAACATGTTTGCCTACCAGCCTGGCTTAGGCACCTCAGAATGCATAGCCTCCATGCTATCATTTCTCAACAACAGCCGTGGTTACATTGTTTTTCTAGACCTAGAGAAGGCCTTTGAACTAGCCAATGTGCCGGCAATACTCTCTGCTCTCGTATCCAAGCAGATCAAAGGTAACCTTCTCTCGTGGATCAAGCAGAGCCTACAAAATCGTAGTGCACGAGTCAAAGTAGATGGGCACTACTCCACCTACAAAAACCACGAAAATGGGACCCCCCAAGGTGGAATCCTTAGCCCCTTCCTATTTAATTGTCTCATGGAAAAACTCATGCACATCGCACTACCGCATGGAGCCAAACTCTTCAACTATGCGGACGACTTTGCCCTTGTCACAATAGGACACAGAAACTCTAACAAGACACAGCGCTGCCTCACCAAGATTCACCGAGCCTCCATCTCCCTTGGAGTAAGAATCAATGCCCGCAAAACCAAGGCCCTTCCCATCCACCAGTGGAGACCAGACACTAATCTGGTCATAGGTAATGAACCTGTGGACTGGGTTACCAAACACCAATACCTGGGTGTAATCATCGACCAAGGACTAACCTTTGGACCAGAAATTCAATACTTGCGCGACAGGTGTAGCCAGCGACAAGCGATCCTTCGTCGGATGTCGGGCCTCTACGATGGTGCATCATTTAATGTCCTCAGAACCTTCTATGTACAAGCCATACGCAGCCTCATTGACTATGCTTGTCCCACACTCTGGCTACTAAAAGACCGACAGTGGGACAAAATAGAAGTAATTCAAAACAACGCCACACGTACCATGCTAGGAGCCCCCATGTGGACCAAGAGAGAAAACCTCCAGATGGAATCGGGACTCATTCCACTTAAACTCAGAGCTCAGCAAAGACTGACCCTCCTTGTGGCCAAAACCACCACTGCCCAACATAAATGCCTAGCTGGCACAAATCTCCATCTAGCCCTCAATCGCCAGCCCAACCACCATCCTAGAACCTGGGCAGCCAAGGTCTGCGCTAGCCTGCAAGCACTGCCAGTCAGAGAGAGCATCCTAGCCAAGATACAAGACACACCGCTTCCTGAATACAGATGCCCACCCCCATGGAATGACCAACCACTCGATATAAAGATCGAGCTCCCTGACAACCCCAAAAGCTTGGTAAACCCGCTTGTCCTTAAAAACATATATAAGGACAAAATACAGAGCTGGAGCAGGCCAAACTCTCAAGTCTACTACACTGACGGTTCAGTAAACCAAGATACTGGAGCCTCAGCCGCCGCCTTCATCACTGGAAACCACGTCCTATCCTGGAGACTGTCAAACTCCTGCTCATCGCTCCAGACTGAGCTTGTGGCCATAGCCAACGCCCTTGACTGCTTCATCCAGCAAGAAGCTGACCATGCCCTTATTCTCTCTGATTCTAAAGGCGCCTTACAGGCCATCAAGAAGCCACTCCTCAGAGACAATATTCGCATCATCACGACCATCCTCAGCCACTACCACAGGATAACCAGCCTTGGAAAAGCCATCACTCTTGCCTGGATTCCCAGCCACGTCGGCATCAAGGGAAATGAGGAAGCCGATCAAGCCGCCAAACAAGCCACTCTCAGAGCAGAAATCCAGATATCTCTGTCTCCTGGGATGCAACAGATTAAAAATAAAGCCACCAAGTCACTCCTTAACACCTTAATAACTAAACACAACCTGTGCACAGACATTGGCTCCCCCTCCACCTGGTGGTACAAAGCCACCACTGATCTTCGGTGTATCACCCTGCCGAAGAGCCTTCGACGAAGCACTGAGGTCAATGTGTACCGTCTGAGACTCGGGTACAAGTGCACCTGGCAAATAGTAGAGAATATCATCAAGGAATGCACCTTTTGCCAGGTAGCCTCACCACATCCACTGCTACACTACATCCTGGAATGTGATTCTTTTTCAGAGATTCGACGGAAAACTGGTGCCCCCGCAACATCTAGCGAAGACCCAAATGCCCTTCAGGTTGCTAGCTCCATCATCAGACTAGCAACAAATAACCACATGAACAGTCTATCAAATATTATCAGACAATACCCTCCACCAAGATAGCCATGCAATAACTCTTTCTCTCTCCCCCAAAACAGGAATTCATTTATGTTGTTTGATGTAAACTAATAATTCACAACTGAATATTTATGCTCTCCGTTATCTTTACAGTTTGGCACAATCTCACCTGCGGGCCAATTAGGAAAGTCCGATCATCACCAATAAGAATTCACCCCACCTCCTCACCAACAGGAAAGCCCATTCGCCAGCAAGAGCGAATACCACGTACACTCCGAAGAAAATCTCACCCCACCTGCGGGCCACAAGTGGAAGGTCCGCTCACCCTCAAGGGTGAACATCCAACAAAAAAAAAAATTCAACTTATTGTCAGTGAGACAACATGGCTTCTGAGAAAGTAGATCAACAGTAACAAACTTATTAGAAATTTATGATAAGGTAAACCGAGTCTTACAGGAAAGAGAGGGCTGGGCAGATTTCATATTCCTAGGGAAGCGTGTGTGTGTATATATATATATATATATATATATATATATATATATATATATATATATATATATATATATATATATATATATATATATATATATATATATATATATATATATATATATATATATATATATATATATATATATATATATATATATATATATATATATATATATATATATATATATATATATATATATATATATATATATATATATATATATATATATATATATATATATATATATATATATATATATATATTCCCCTTGAGGAAGCAAAAATACCTACTCCGTGTTCCTCTGTGTGTCGTAAAATTCCACTTAATGGGGCGAAGCGACGGACTGGGAATCCTTTACTCTGCATTTTCCTTCCACATAGAGACAGGTTTATGCTATGACTTGGCTGCCCCCTTAAGGAGGGATTATTGCTTGGCTTGTGTATATATATATATATATATATATATATATATATATATATATATATATATATATATATATATATATATATATATATATATATATATATATATATATATATATATATATATATATATATATATATATATATGTGTGTGTGTGTGTGTGTGTGTGTGTGTGATTACCTAATTGTGATTACCTAATTGTGTTTACGGGAAAGAGCCCAAAGCTCGTATCTTCCCGTCTCCTCATCGGTTCCATTTTATACTTAGTGATACTTATCATACCTGTCCTTAAAACTATGGATTGAGATAGCATTAACTACCTCCTCGCTTAGCCAATTCCAATTATCAACTACTCTTACACTGAAAAAGTATTTCCTTACATCCTGCAAACAAGTTTTCTTACCAAGCTTCAAACTATGACCTCTAGTTCTAGAGCCAGCCATATCAAAATATCGATCCCTATCCACTCTATCATAACCATGAAGGAATTTAAAGACTGTCACCATATCCCCCCTCACTCTTCTAGCTTCGAGTGATGGTAAGTCTAATTCCCTCAGCCTTTCATCATAACTGAGATTGCGTATTTCTGGCACCAGTTTCGTGTGCGATAATAAGCCTTAGTGTAATGGTATATAATGATTAGGTCAAAAACTCTAAGTACTTATGTCATGATAATAAACACAGCAATAAAAATAAACAGTAAATAATAAATGAATGAATACATATATAAATACGTTAGTGTGTAATGAAATGTCACGGTCTAAGCGTGATTGCTTGTTGCAGAGAAACCAGCTAAACTTATGTGTTTCCTCACAGGTAATGATGTGAGCGTTGCTGGCTGTGACCGGTAAAGTACTTATCCTAGAATACCGTCTTGTTGGCGAGGCTCTCTGATGATGAAATCTCTTAACTCAAGGACACACACATTTTTTTTTTTAATTTTTCATAGCATAAAGATTTTGATTGTGGCTAGGGATTATATTTTCCGTACTAGAAGACGAAGTGAAGATTCTTCTTCTTCATAACTTGTCTGTAGCTTGAAGTACTCCTAAACAAAATCATGACCGACTATCTGCCTAATTATCATACAGTGAACTAAGTTACCGATCAGCTGATATCTTTATTCGTCATCTCTTCACCAGGTCTTATTTGGGAACAATTGAGGCGATAGTTGTGCCTATGTCCACTCGGAAGTTGCAAGTGCGTCATAATAATAATAATAAACTTTATTTCCATTTTACAATGGGTATTCGTCAGCCAGGACAAGCCCCAACCCCCCACTGTGATGTCCACCCACAGCAGTTCCTGCCAGTAAACAGCTTAAACTCTCGGTCTTGGACGGGGACCGATCTTTCGACCTCGTGAATGCGAAGCCAGCGCGTTACCACTGTACTAGCCAGCTTTACTCCTGTGTGAAACTTTAATTACCATCTCAGTACCTAACCCTTCCTCCCCCCAAAGATATATATATATATATATATATATATATATATATATATATATATATATATATATATATATATATATATATATATATATATATATATATATATATATATATATATAGTAAGGAAGCTCATCAGTGAAACAAAACTTATAAAACAATGCTATATTTCGGATCCTAACTGTATCCCTTCTCAAGCACAACGGAGAAAAAATAATAAAGGTGGAGGAAACGTAAACAAAAGGACTCATGAGACCTGAGGGATTAAAAATGAGTCGATAGTAAGGGTTCACTTCCTAGAAGGTTTCTCTTGGCTATCAAGTCGCTTAAACAAAAAGATATCATCATAACAAAATTTGATAAGGGGGGAAAACTCGTACTTTTGGATACAGACTGTTATATAGGTAAAGCTATGCAACTCCTTAATGACTCCAATACTTATGAGAAACTTTCCATAAATCCCTTAGTAAATGTTGCAGCCACTTTCAATAAAAATGTTCGGGACATAGCTCAGTCAAAATGTGATAGGGAGGTCCTTGAGAAATTTAAAGTTATTAATCCTCAACTCCCGTATTTTTATGGCTTGCCCAAAAACCATAAGGAAAATATTCCTCTGCGTCCTATTGTTTCATGCGCGACTCTTTCACTTCAAAACTTGCTAAATGGTTAGCCAGCTTCCTATCCCCATATCTAGGTAAATTTTCCTAATCGCACCTAAAGCATTCAGAGGATTTCATTCAGAGATTTAGGTTATCAAATGTTCCAATGAATAGGGTTAAATCACTCAGTCTTGATGTAGAATCTCTTTTTACAAATGTCCCAGTAGATGCTGTACTTAATTTCCTTGCTAAGAAACTTGAAACTTTTAAAAAGGATTTCCCCTTACCCATAGCAAAAATTATCAAATTAATCAGACTCTGCGTGAGTACTAATGTCTTTTCTTTCAATGGCAATTTTTATAGGCAAAAGTTCGGTTGCAGTATGGGAAGTCCTTTGTCTCCAATTTTAGCCAATTTGTATATGGAATATTTTGAAACTTGAGCTTCTGAGAGAAATCAAACCTCCCAACATGATTTGGCTACGCTATGTTGATGACATTTTTAGTTATTGGGATGATGCCTGGGGTACCTTTGACGAATTTGTAGCACAATTAAATAGATTAGTTCCTTCCATTAAATTTAAAGTAGAATGGGAAAACGAAAACCAAATGCCTTTCCTTGATGTCCTCATTGTTAGAGATCCTTTGGGTTACAACTTTAAAGTCTATAGAATATCCACCCACTCTGTGTCTTATGTGCACTTTTATAGTTATCATGAAGAAAAAGTAAAATTAGGTGTAGCCTCGAATTTATTCCTTAGAGCTCTCCGGGTTTGCAGCTAGTCACGACTCTGTTGGTATGGAGGGCCACATAACCTTACTATTTCATGCTATTTACTACGATCGAAGACATATTTTGTGAGATTATACTAATAAAGATAGATAATTAGTTTGTTACTGATTTTATTTAAATTGGGATCACAAAAATAAGAATTGTCTGAAACAAAAGTATTCTCCTTCCTATAAATGAGCATATGAAAGGCTACCGTACCTTATTATTATAATGTACAAACATAAGTAATTACTTATTATTGGTTAACTGGGATCAATAACATAAGAATTATCAAACACAGACATTTTCCTAATCAGTAATGAGCAAATGAAAGGCTACCCTAGTGAGATGGTTGATGTTGCATTTGGGACACCAACTCATCAATATCAGGCTGTATGGATGATGTGGCTACACGCAGGGTACATTCCAAATGTTCATCAGTAAGGAAAGACCTATGCTTGTTTTTAACAAGATTCATTTTTGAAAAAACTGCTCACATACATATGTGCTACCAAACACTGCCAACATTTTCCTTGCATGAGCAGAGCGTTTTGGATACACTGTTACTGATACATGCTTCTTATAAAACTGGTATACTGAAGTATCATCAAACTTCTTTCTTAGTTCATCGCTGCACTGTAGTTTAATTATTTCCATCTGTATGTCCTCGGGAATTGCTGTCACATCCACAGAAAAAGGAGAAGCAAAGACTTCAATGGCTTGTGAATGTTTCTTGAGGTCACCAAATCTTTCTGAAAATTCCTCTCGTAAGACTGCCAATTTGTCACCATACTTCTGATACTGAGGGTTGCTAGTGTCATGGTTTTTCAGTGTAGGAAAGTGGGCTGGGTTTTGGTTTCTGATTTGTGACTCCCACAGACGCAATTTTATCTGGAAGCCTTTGATCAGTGAGAACATCTCATTTATTAGTTGATCTTTTCCTTGAAGTCTAACATTCAGTGCACTAAGATGATCAGTTATATCTACTAAAAATGCTAAATCACATCTCCATTCCTTATCTCTCAATTCAGGGATAGCATTACCTTTCATATCTAAGAACAGCGCAATTTCTTCCAAAAGGTCATATGCTCTCTTCAACATTCCTGCTTTGCTTATCCACCTTACCTCACAAAAATACTTCACATCACTGTACTCTGCATCAATGTCTGCCATTAACTGCTGAAACTCGCGGTGATTTAGACCTCATGACCTAATGAAATTGACAGCTTTCACGAGAATATTAGTCACATGCTGAAAGTTTATTGTCTTCGCACATAAAGCTTCCTGGTGTATGATACAATGCAGGACAATAAGTGAACCGAAGTCAATATTTTGAGACCCCATTCTAGTCTTCAGTAATCCAACAACTCCATTTCTCTGACCAGACATCGCAGGCGCACCATCTGTTGTAATGGAAACTAAATTAGTGTAGTCCAGTCCAAACCTTGCCAATGCTTTTTCCAATTCATCAAAAATAGATTGTCCTGTTGTGGTCCCCTTCATGCTTTGTAGTGAAGCCATTTCCTCTGTAATATTATAGTCATTGTCAACTCCCCTAATATACACAGCCAGTTGTGCAGTGTCTGCTTTGTCACAACTCTCATCAAGAGCAACAGAGTATGAAGAAAAAGCACTAACTCACTTGGCAATTGTACTTTCAATATTCCCTGAAAGACTGTCTATTCTTCTAGCAACAGTATATCTTGAAAGGCTTATGTTTTCAACTAGTTTCTTTTTGTCAGGAAACATATTGTCTGAGGCTACACACAGACGTTCTTTAACTACCTCACCATCAGAATAGGGCTTGAGTCTTTTTGCAAGGATTTGACTAATCAAAAAGCTTGTTTTGAGAGATGTATCATATTCCTTAAGTTTCTTTGTAAACACTGACTGTTGTCCTTTCAGAGGTTTCTGCAAGAATGATATTTTTTCTTTGCGTGCTTCACCTGTCATATTTTCATATTCTTTGTGCTTTGTGATGTAGTGTCTTTTGATGTTATATTCCTTTAAAACAGAAATGGTTTCATGGCACACAAGGCACAATGCTTTCCCCCCTGATTGAATGCATAAATATTGTTCAGTCCATTTCTCTTGAAAACTCCGGTTTTCATCTGAAATCTTGCGCGTTTTACTCGTAGAAGCCATTATTAGTGCAATAATATCTCTCCTGCTGAGCAAAATATATAATAGGAAAAAGTTAACTTTAAATTAAAGACTAACTCTAATTAAGTTGTTTATGTTGCAGTTTTGTGATTGGCTTTAGAAAACTTGCTAGCAAAACATTTTGAGAATTATATATTTCTACTGAAAATGTGGTATTAATTATATTGCAATCTATTACATTTTTCTTAATTAAAGGCTTTAATTAAGAATAATGTAATAGATTGCAATATAATTAGTACCAAATTTCAGCAGAAATATATAATTCTCAAAATGTTTTGCTTGCAAGTTTTCTAAAGCCAATCACAAAACTGCAACATAAACAACTTAGAGTTAGACTTAGAATACCGGTAATCACAAATCCACCACAACAAATGAAGCACACTGATTTCACCACTTGAGTCTGAGATAAACTGAGAACTATATTAATTCCTGTACGGCTGTACTGCAAAGCATAGCAGAGAGTGTAAAAAGTGTAAACATCCAACCTTAAAAATAATGATCGTTTCGGTGTTTACAATGGTCTTAAAAGGGGTTACTGATAACGATGACCCCTCGTACCATCGGTTATTGAGGAAGGGTTGTTGATGAAAACACGAGAGAGAGAGAGAGAGAGAGAGAGAGAGAGAGAGAGAGAGAGAGAGAGAGAGAGAGAGAGAGAGAGAGAGAGAGAGAGAGAGAGAGAGAGAGAGAGAGATTGTTGGAATATTCAGTTCGAGGCGCTCTCTCTCTCTCTCTCTCTCTCTCTCTCTCTCTCTCTCTCTCTCTCTCTCTCTCTCTCTCTCTCTCTCTCTCTCTCTGAGGGCCGCACTATAGCTTATTTATTTTTAGGAGAAAGGGCCGCAATGAAAGCCTTTGAGGGCCGCATGCGGCCCTTGGGCCGCAGGTTGCACACCCCTGATTTAGAATATGAAATTCAAACGGCTTATTCTCAGCTTGACCAACTTTATTATCCTCCCTTTTTCTTAGACAAAGCTCTGCAGAAAGCTTAACAGGTTTTTTACAATCCTCACAGGACCCCTAAAGTGAACAATTTCAACAAAATCCTCCCTCCTTTTTCACCAAAAGGGAGGCGTCATAAATGATACCTTAGGTAAACATTTCCCATTCACTTTTAACTATCCCATCACTTTAAGAAAATAATTAGTTAACGTTAACCAAAACAAAAAGAAGTTTATGCAGGAGTATACCAAATAAGCTGTAATAATTGCAATAGAGTGTACATAGGACAAACAGGCCGCTCTCTATCCCAGAGTCTTAGAACACAAGAGAGCAGTAAGATATAATCAAGAAAATTCGGCTCTTTTTACCCACATCAATGAACATAATCATTGGATTGATTGGAGTGGTGCCACTATGCTATTTAAAAGTACTCGTCAATTCAAACGGAAAATTGTGGAATCTTCCCTCATTGAAATGAAGGACAATTTCAATCTATCTAGGGGGCAATGGACCCCTGACACAATTGATAAAGCCCTCCTGAAGCGCTGCCTCAACGAAGTTATCCCTCAAGATAAACCCCCAACCAGATTGTAGTTGATATTGTGTATTTTGATTGTATTAGTATTTATATATGGATATCATTATGTCTGCTCTTGTATATGGGGATGTGTGTACAGATGTTGTTATATGTATATATCTTTATGTGCATATTTATTAATATTTTTTAATTATACAATTTTTGGGGGTTATCTTCTTTCAGATCTATTATCATTTTAAGGATTAACATTTTCCCTTCTTAATGGTTTAATGATCTTGGCGGCTTCTTTGATTGAGGATAATTCGTTTGGATTAGGCCTTTCCTATTATCATAAAAAAATTTTAATCCCTCAGGTCTCATCTTATGTTTATATTTCCTCCACCTTTGTTATTTTTTCTCAGTTGTGCTTGAGAGGGGATCCAGTTAGGATCCGAAATATAGCATTGTTTTATAAGTTTTGTTTCACTGATGGGCTTCCTTACTATTTAGTGCTGTATGCTGACAGTTTGTACTTATATATATATATATATATATATATATATATATATATATATATATATATATATATATATATATATATATATATATATATATATATATATATATATATATATATATATATATATATATATATATTAAGCTAACTTAACTTATCTTAAGCTAACCAATCCTAACTTCTTTTTTTTTTCCTCTGTTGATACGGCACCTCCCAGTTCTTTAGGAGCTCCGTACGGTGTAACATATTTGACTGATCATGTCTGCTGGCCCTTTTAATTAGTCCTTTATTTCCCCATAAATGTCCTTTTTTATGATAAATCAGTCCTTTTTTATACTGAAGCTTTGACAACCATGGTTCAAAATACCGTTAGTTTCAGGGTTGCCAGATGAAAAAAAAAGGACAAACCTGGCAAGCTTGGTAGATGATATCGCCCAACCCATCATATTTAATGACGTCAACTTGGACCTGTCTGCTTACGTAGATGGTATAGTCTTTTCCTCATGTTTTGACATCACTTGTCCGGAAATATGTTTTATTTCAGTGTGATACGTCAACATCGACTAACTTTTTATCCTTTGACGCGCTAAGGCTGTTTTTCTATTCAAAATTTGGAACTTCATGATAAGTTTTGCTCTGGGTTTCAATAAAGCTTAAGTTTCATACTTTGCAAACATGCAACGCGGAAGAGAGAGGGAAACATGCAACACGAAAGAGAGAGGGAACATATAGGTATAGGACTAATTTAGTCATATAGCTAAACCAGTGGTTTTCAAGCGGGGTCCACATGGACCTTAGGGGGGGTCCATGTAATATTCCTGGGGGTCCACAGGCAAAATATAACAAATTGGGGGGCCACAGTGATATTTTGGTGGTCCATGAAGCAATTCCACTTCAGAACGGTTTTTATTACTAAAAATAAAATTCCCAACGTAATTTACACCATATTGAATAAGTAGAGAATATATATGAATGATTCTTTCTCACTTTATTTCTTTTATAATTCCTTTTGACCTATCTACTCACCCATCGGTCAGTGGCAAGAACAAACGAAGGTGAAAATCTCTTATCTTTTCTCAGGAAGCAGGCGGTGAGCTTAAATATCTACCTTCCTTAGCCCGGTTTCTGACCTTTGATCGGCAACGGCAAAGGTCAAAGAGACTGCGCTTACCGAGGAAGGATTAATGGCATTAAGGTCTTCAGTAACAGGGATGATTTCCGGTACAATTATTAACTCAGTGCCTACAAAAGTCGACATGACTCTGACAGTTCAAACCTAAGGGCCGTCCTTTGGACAAAGGTCCGTGCCAACACAAGGTTGGCTTTAATCTCAAACAACAACAACAAACAGTTCATTTCAGTTTCATGTTGATCTCCATCGTGACAAGGTAAAAGATGTTAAAAAGTTCCTAGTACCTACATACTTACGTGAATTTTTCTGAAATTCCCCGCTTCAGTATTAAATTTTTTTTTTCCAATTTGAAAGACTGTAGGAAAAAATGGCTAAATGTTTCCCGTTTAATACAATAATTTATTTGCATTAGATTAGTTTTCATTCAAATTAAGCATAATCTTTTATTTCTCTGAATATAAATATAATCCCTTTACTTTTTGTTAGTGAAAAATAGAATAAGCTTGTCTTTTGTCGAAAACCTATTAAAAAAAATCCATTGGTAAAAAAAAGGTTGATAACCACTGAGCTAAACTAACACTTGCGACGGCTCTTTTTCTATGCCTACAGCTATACTGAATATTCTTGGAAATTCATCACACATCTTTCATTATCCCTTCACATCTGACAAGTAATTACACTCTCCATCTCTGTTTCTCTCTACTTTATGTATTTTTCGTGCCCAGGCCCGATGAGGGCTGTTTTATTGTATATATATATATATATATATATATATATATATATATATATATATATATATATATATATATATATATTATTTTATTTTTTTTTTTTTTTTTTGCCCGTCCTGGTGTCACAATCATAAAAAAAAAAAAAATAGTATAACAGTGCAAGTTCATTCTAACTTTCGCGAGGTGACATTGGCACACCATAAATGCATTAACTCTAGCTAAGCTGATATTTGTAGCAAACCATAATCATTTGTATTATCTGTATCAGCATGTCTGTTAGCTTCGTTTATTCCTCTTTCTGTTTTTGTTTTTATTATGTTTCTGTCCCCTTTGTTTTTGTTCTCCGTTACCTGAGACACTCTGTCCATAGTGTAAAGGGGGGTTTACAAGGTCAAACGGTTCGTCGAACGCGGTTCGACAGACGAGTGTTGGAAGTGATGTTCGAACGTGTGAACGGGGTATTTGGTTGTCGAACACGTTTGTCGAACGTGTTCGACAACCAAATACCCCGTTCACACGTTCGAACATCACTTCAAACACTTGTCTGTCGAACCGCGCTCGACGAACCGTTTGACCGTGTAAACCCCCCTCAATAAGTGTTAACCTTGCTTTGGGAGGTCTGCATTTTTAATACTCTTGTGGTACATGTTTATGATCGTTATGTCACCACTAAGAATGCAGTGAGGAAGAGTATAGTGACCGATATTTGGGGAAGTCATCACTGGGTCTTAAAGGGTATTGGCTGTAAATTCTTTTGGTTCTTCGATGTAAGAACTGTAAATATTCATGCACTGATCTGTCAAACTCAAACCTAGCTTCATATATCATATATTCATTCATAAAGTTGCCATTCTATTTCAGTTTCATTGCAAATGTAAAACACTCTTTCACTGTGTTCCATCTGACTCGTTTTACTGACGAAGTCTTGGTAAAACTATCCATTTTATTTATATCATTATTGCATCGTCGCGATTCACTGGAATAAATCAGTAAGCTGACAATACTATTTCTTGTTCCGAGTCGCAGGATTATTGATGTGTATTTCTTGGAAGCTAGAGTTACCTGGATAACTTTTATTCCTAATTTGATATAGGTTCTAGATATAGCAGTTGCCGAGTTTGAAGGCATTTAAGTGATCTTTATTCTTATAATGATAATAATAATAATAATAATAATAATAATAATAATAATAATAATAATAATAATAATAATAATAATGATGATAATAATAATAATACTAATAATAATAATAATAATAATAATAATAATAATAATAATAATAATAATAATAATAATAATAATAATAATAATAATAATAATAATGATAATAATAATGTCTTACCACTCGCTGTTACTCTACAATGTAACTTAGAAAGTCAGTAAGGTATAAAAACTTATAGTCTTTAATGAATATAACATATTTTTTTGTATGCATGTGACACCAATACGGGCAAATAAAATTTCCCTTATCGGGCCTGAGCACCGAGAAATCATTAAAGAAAAGGTAGCAGCAGAAAGACTACCTTATCACCAGTAATATCTGGAGTCAGGAAGGTGTTTGCTCATGTTTATATGATACAAAATATAAAATGAAGTAACCTGTACTATTTTTTTTTATTGAATGAAACTTATCATACTTCTCATAAGGACTATAGCATTTACAAATTCCTCACTTAACGACTTCCATTGTCAGCAATTTTTGCACATACACACTCACACGCACAAATAGTATTCGCTTCCATACAAATGAAAATATATCTCAGAAACAATTAAAATCTATTGACGATCTAGAATCAAGAACCTCGAAAATCCATGTATTCTGACCCAGCAACTCTGTCAGAGCCATGGAGATATTTATGAATTGTTTCTGTCAATTACAATTTGTTATGTCTACATCTACACCGAATATTTTGCGTATTCGTTACACATCTCTTACTATTTTTTTCACATCTGACAAGTCACAAGACACCCCATCCTGTTTCTCTTTACTTTCTTTCTAGATTTATTGATACCCCGGCCTGATGAGAGCAAAATTCTTTGCTCGTCCCGGTGTCATAAAAAAAAAAAAATTCTTTTGACTTCAGGTGGTGATGGATCTGCCTCTCTCGGCATATCTTTCTACTTGAGATTTCGCAGTTACCAACTTTGTAAATTGCATTTGAAAATTGCCCAGCTTGTTATATATTCCAGGTGAGGATTTCAGTATTTTCTGATGCAAAATGCATTTTCACTGTAAGCGGAGAGAGTGTATGCACTTTGTGAGAAGGTGATAAGTCTTCATTAGTAAGCGTGATAGCTTGACAGGATACGAGGCAAAGAATGTTCCATATGTTACTCTGTTATTTTATTTGAGCTTTGACTGGAAGTTTGAAAAGAAATTAAATTGAACGACCTTTTTGCTGTAAGATGGAAATTTTGATGTGTTTTCATAACATGCGGAAAATGTTCTTATAATAAACTTCTTCATACTGTTTATGGAAGTTTGGAACAGCCATCATTGTAGAGGGAAGCGACACACGTGAATTTAAATCGCCTTTGATTTCTTGGGAAACATCACCTCCTCAACGAGGCCTTGACTGATATAAATAGGACTTGACAAAACTTCATTGGCTCATCGTCCAGTTTCAGTTTCTTGTGTAATACATGTAGCTATTTGCCGTGTTATTTTTGGTGAATATATACATGTTTTTTTTTCTTAAGTAAGTTTAAACGGTTATCACTCGTATTATGGTAATTTTAGATTATTACATAAAGACACATTTGTAGTAGATATTTTGATGTCCATTGCATTTCTTCAAAGTTCAAGACGCAAAGGCTTGATGATGTGTAGGCTATAATGTGGTTTTTGTAATGGATATTTTTGGGTTTTTGATATATGAAAAGACTTCCAACGTAAAATTTGTGTCTTCGAATTCAACTGTGTTACATTCCCGTGAAGCAATAGACAAAGGAACGATTTCTTAAACAGTGTAAACCTAGGATACCATATTGTTAGTTAGCTAGACACACAAATGGACTTCATAAACGCATCTGACGTGGTTCTGTGTACGGCTAGGATCCCGTATGGGATCCTAGCCATATATATATATATATATATATATATATATATATATATATATATATATATATATATATATATATATATATATATATATATATATATATATATATATATATATATAATTTACTACTGCCCTCGAGATGTACTTAACAAGGCCTAGCTCAAGTTATAAAGCAGAAAGGAGAAAGGAATTTTTCAAATCTTTCATTTATAAAGAAAAAATTCGGTTTGCCATGACTGAATAGCTCTTAGCTTCACTATATATACTATGATAGTAAGAGGGGGGAAAATCCAGAAAAACAATTATTTTATAAAAAATTCTTTATATAATATGAATTTTCATAGGTGTTTAGATTATATTAACAGTGGTCTTCGCTAGATTTCATTTCATCATCTTAGAATTGTGTATCATTCATGTACATTACGTTTCCCCAGTATTCGTCCCTCATAACTCGAAAAGAAGCTAGGTAAAAAAAATCACAGCTATATAAGTCTAACTTAACCTAACCTAAACTGTGAAATTTTACCTGTGACTTTCTTACTCGCCACGCTCAAAAACTGTGAAGCATAGCCAAAGTATTCTTATTCACACCATTGACTTAGATATGTGAAATAATCCATTACAGCAGTTTTAATCTAAATCTAATATGCAATAGTTATATAAAAAGACACTGTTGTGAACTGCCATTGAACAACCCTAAAGAAGATAACAGTGGTTTAGCCTTCTTTGCTGGTGGGGGGAGGGGCTAACTGTGTGGTCCATTATAAGAGACTCCACCCCTCCACCCCGTTCTCAACCCAAGGGACCTCCCGTCCCTTGCAAGGATAGCGAAGCTCATTGGACCTTATTGGATATAATCGAATTGTTGCTGGATGTGAAGGGGCCCCCATAACAGGTCAAGACCCAGGGTCCCAAAAATGTAGGTCCGCCACTGGATTTAGTACATAATCATATACATCATATATTGCAATAAAAACAAGCAATTGAAAAGTTAATTTCCCCCATCCTTCTGTCAGTAAATTTGCTGAAGACTTAACTTTTACAACTAAAATCTTCATTTATCCTAGTCGTAAAATATTACTCTAGTGACTCATTACAACATAACCCTTATAAATAGCTGTATCACTCACGTGACCATTGAACAAAAAGATCTGCGGTATAAATTAGATATATTCTTTTAAAGCCTCCAACCCTAGGCTCTTGAACCTAACCGTTATTTTCCCAGTTAACCATTTTTTAGACATTTACCCCAAAATGCAGTCATTTCCCCCAAATTCAAGAGAATAATGTTGCTTTCTTCTTATACATCATAAAAATTACATCACCTTTAGACAACTCCCGAACTCCATTGCCAAACAACCATGTAGACTATCGCATACCATATATAACTGAGTAAAGATAATAGGAGAACCTTTATAAGTGGGATAGGATGGGGGGGGGGAAGGAAATAAGTGGCGGCTTCGAGTGAACTCTCTTAGCCCTATTCAGGGTGTAATCACAAGAGAGGGGGGGGATAGGATGTGAAGAACTTGTGGGGAAAGGACGAAAATGGAATAAAAGGAGAGGGGCAGATTGCTCTCACACGGTCTATGCATTTATTTTAAAAGGAAATGTAATGATGCAATAAAGAAGGGAATAATGAGAGAAAATATATCATGGAAGAATTGAAGTAAAGGAGAATAATAAAGAAATTTAAAAAAAATTACAACAAAAGTAGTGGCTAGAATATTGAGAATAGAAATAATGTTAGGTAAAGAGTGAGAATAGTGAAGTAATAATAATAATAATAATAATAATAATAATAATAATAATAATAATAATAATAATAATAATAATAATAATATTATAATTATTATGGCAAGATTTAAGTGAATTAATAAAATAAAAGGTAATAATAATAGTAATAATGATGTGAACGTTGTTTATGCTATATATGGATTCTTAAATAAACCATGTAACTGTTTATTTATGCCTATTTTTAGACATTTTTTTTAAATCTTTGTGACGACAGGACCCCCCCCAAAAAAAAAAAAAAAAAATCTGCCCTCGTCGGGCCTGGGCACGAAGAAAATATAAAGTAAAGAGAAACTGAGATGGGAGTGTTGTGAGTTGTCAGATGTGAAGGGATAATAAGAGATGTGTGACGAATATCCAAAATAATATTCGGTGTAGATGTAGGCATAGAAAAAGAACCGTAACTGAAGGAAGACTTAACTTCGAACTATCCTGGACGGTAAGTCCAAAAGACCCTTCAGCTGTAGTATCACAACGGGCGACTGTGGCCATGGGCCAACCTACTACATGTAGTTGTTTACCAGGAAATACGTTTTGGGAAGTATATCTTTTCTGATACTTTTTGAAATATTCATTCAACTGGGAAGAATGTTCGTCCTATACTCAAACTTTCATGAACAAAGAATTGAGAGACAGAGGCCTGCATCGTGTTAATTTTCTGCGCCTTGAAGTTGATACGTATAGATAGCACCATATTCTTAAATACACAACATTTCACTTACAAGAAAATAAAACTTCCGCGAATATTTTTAGCAGATCAGTAGAATAGTTAATTCTAACAATTTATTTTATCATATAATTTAATGTGCAATATGATGTATTAATAATAACAATAGTTATTAATTATGTAGTAGTAACTGGCAGTGATGTTCCAGATCGGATAAAGATATAATGGAATAGGATAATGAGGGGGGGGGGAATTAGGACAGCGTCGAGCAGCAGGAAGGATGCATTGCCAGTGTTGCCAACTGTTTGGTTATGTCCCTAAACGTAGGGATATTGTACCCTTTCCGGTCTGTATGGGCGTAGGGATGCGCAGAAAGAGCTGAAAAATATAGGGACATTAGGACTCTACCTAAAAATTTAAAATTTCTATATTACTGTTGTGAATTAGATAATTAGATATTAGAATTAAAAAAAAATTGCTCACTCATTCATTACAACACTTAGAAACATCAACATGGTCACAAGTATTTACATGATTTAAAGACAAAGGAACGCAACCAAATGGAACCAAACTTATTATATTATTAGATTAACTGTTATTTATCAACTCGGATCTTGAATCTAAAGATAAAACTTGCAGGAATATTTCAGGCAAATAAAAGCTGGACATATCAGGATGTAGTGATACTCGTCTCCTTCTTAATTTAGTTGGCAACACTGTGTTGCGTCATCTATTCGAGTCGAATTTGCCTTACTGGTGATTGAAGGGAGAGAAAAAGGTAGATGAGCATGAGGCTAGGCAGTTCTAAGAAGAGGATGACAAGTGTGTAAATGAAAAGCAAGATGACACCAGTCGGCTTCCCTGTTGATGAAACGTAATCCTATGAAAATATGACAGGTAAGTGTTATAATCACTTAAGTATTTAGTTTTTTTTTTATAATTACCATTGTTATTGATTGTACAGTAATTGTTCTGGGTCAAAATTCGTTTTATGCACCCCCTTTCCAAGCATTCCCAAGACACTGTCACCACCAATTGGTTTTTGTTTTGTTTATGATTGTGACACCAGGACGGGCAAAAAAAAAAAAAAAAAAAAAAACCATCAGGCCTGGGTACGAAGAAAACAGAGAGAGAACCAGAGATCGAGATTGTATTGTTACTTGTCAGATGTGAAGGGATAATAAGACATGTGCAACGAATATCCAAGTAAATTCGGTGTTGATGTAGGCATAGAAAGAGAACCGTAACTGAAGGAAGACCTAACATCGAACTGTCCTGGACAGTCTTATTTAAGTCCAATAGCCCCTTCAGGTGTAGTATTGCAACGGGCAATTGGTGCCACAGGCCAACCTACTAAATTCCTGAAATGTACTGTATAAACACCCATATTCTCTCAGTTTAGGTAACCACTTCAAATTTGAGTTTGCTTAGGTTAGGTTAGTAAGGTTAGGCGAGTATAGAACACGCTGCCCTCCACAAATGTCATCCCTAGCAAAGAAAAAAAAAAACGGAAGAAATAACGATATCTGATTAAAACAATTATCAGAATAATTCAAAACTACTTAGCCTGCTGGCTAGTACAGTGGTAACGCACTGGCTTCGCATTCACGAGGTCGAAAGATCGGTTCCCGTCCAATACCGAGAGTTTAAGCTGTTTACTGGCAGGAACTGCTGTGGTTGGACACCACAGTGGGGGGTTGGGGCTTGCCCTGGCTGACGAATACCCATTGTATTGAAATGGAAATAAAGTTTGTTTGTTTGTTTAGTCCAAAAAGGGTACATAAAACAAATTTATATAATGCTGTCTACTATTATTGGTAAATGTTTACTGTTGCTCCCCGCAACGAGTTGAAAAAACACCATAATTTATTCAGAATAACTAATGGTAAAGGGTAAATTTTTACTTAAAAAAAAAATTTAAACCTCATGAATTTAATCTATTAATTTAGCGTAGTTCCCCTGTTAAGATGCGAGTTATATGAAATAATTATTTTTTAATTAATATATATTTGCCATTGTATTATATTTTACAAATTGGGGGTATGAAAGTAAATATTTACCTAATTAAGATTAGTTTTAATTACCAGGAGCCACTGTACTGCTGGAGTAGACTTTGTGAGGCGGGGAGCGTCAGATGTTAGTTTGATACCAACTCTAGGCGTTTGGAAGGGGATCGAGCCTTAATTTCCCACATATGTGTCTACTCCTATTCGAATGGGGCTGATATTGTGGAATATTAAATGGTGTAAAAATTTTTTTCATAACTTGGGTGTAACCTAACCAGACACACCAAACCTAAGTTAATAGTGTATAAAATTTCATGAGACTGTTTTTCTTATTGGGGGTTGAAAGTAAGCATTTACATTACTGGCATCTTGTCAAGATGATTAACTCTTAGAACCACAAAAATGTTAATAACACTTTAAAATGTTAGGTTAGGTTAGGTGACTTGCCTTGTTAATATAAAAAACCTTAGAGCACCCTGCAGTTCTCTTCTTTACAAGTTCCCCATATTGTGTTCATTTATACTCTCAGCAGTAATTAATGTCTAGTACTCCTTGGTATCAGTGCATTGCTTTACGATAATGTTTTAGTTTGCATTGGTGTTAGGAATTTATGTTATAGATATTGTGGTGTTGGTATTCAGGTTTGTTTCATAATGCACTGTGTAGGAAACTGGTTGTTGTGAAATTACGTTGATGATCTTAGGAAAATAAGCAGCAAAGAGAACATGGAAGACGATGAAGTCTAATTACTTGCTTGTATTGTAAAGATGAGTGAAATGATGTTTAA
The DNA here is from genome assembly GCA_037179515.1 of Halocaridina rubra. NCBI lineage: Eukaryota > Metazoa > Arthropoda > Malacostraca > Decapoda > Atyidae > Halocaridina > Halocaridina rubra. The sequence goes on from JAXCGZ010000872.1 coordinate 23,827, forward strand.
TTCCACTGCTTTAAAGGTATATAATTTTGTTAATGCTTTTCTTACATCTGTAATCGAAGAGGCAGTGTTATGTAGTGCTGCCTCCAGTTCTCTCTCTCTGCAGAATAAAGGGTGGAGTCTTTCCTGCTGTTCATACTGACTGAAACTCATTGTTCAGTTCTTCACAAATCTCTTCCTCAGCCAAATTACCACTTCCATCTGTTGTTTCCTTTTTTTATAATCTGTTTGACCGTAATTTTTCTCTGACAGAAGTATGCATGTGTTTTTATTTTCCTTAGCACTTGAATATCCTTTTCTTATGTCCTTTCTGCCTATGTCATCAGTAGATACTCCTGTATTGCTCTATATACTCCTGTCAGGCAATTATAATTTTCATCCCTCAACCTATTCCAGTAGTTTTTGGCTCCTATCTTTATTACAATACATTCTTTATACCTTTTTGGTATTATTGATTCTTATTCTGATAGTAGACAGTGGCTTACTGTGTTTTATTCCTAACAAAAAATTTCATACATCTCCTGTGTAGCATTGTTATTAAAATAAACCGTTACCTGGTCAATACCAGTTAAGGTATTGTTCATTCTATTTTAATCTTCTTTTGAATAGTTTGTTTTTGCTCTTTCCTTTGTCATTGTACTCTCAGGCAGAATATCTTCAATAATGTACTCCATCAGTAACACACTGTGATAAAGTTTTTCTAGCCTGTGGCTCCCACTGAATATGACTTTATATTCAATCTGTTATATGTGAGTGTAGACCAAGAACTGACGATTCTTCTTCATGACTGGCCCTTATTGGGGTCCCACCATTTTTATAAAAAAACTAACACGAGATTGTTCTTGTTTTTCATGACTGTAGTTCTTCAGTGTTTATATATACATTTTCTCTTATGTGCAGTGTTCACAGTTGTATTTGTCATTTTAGATGTACCCATTTTGTTCACCTGATACTCCTCAAGTTTCTTTCGACATCTCTGTGAGTTATAGTTTACAGTTATTATAATGCTTTCTGAATATATATTTACATGAACTACAGTAACCTCATGGAAAATATTTCCCAAAAGGAATATTAATTTCTTCTTCCCGAAGCTCTTCACTAACTAGCAAGTTCATCCCTCCTCCGTTCCTGTCTGTTCTCTTCTCTTTCATTACTCTGTAGCCCCTAGGAATGACTAATCTGTATATATATTCATTTCTGTAACACCAGATACCCATTTCTTTAATGCCACGGTACGCTTACCAGCTATCCCAACTGCATTTGTGGAATGTAAAATTTTTTCCGGTTATTTTCTTTATCGCCCCTCTGGATGAATTGTTTAAGACTGTCCTGTATTCTTGTCATTGTTTTGGGTTTTGATTTTATCATTACTGTATTTCCTTACTATTTCTACTTGAAGATTACTTTAATGTGCTTCTTCCCTTGTTTATTTTCCAAGTTTATGAATGTGAGCAGCTTTGTTTGGAATACACAATACTCCCAGCTTTGTTAGATCTGAAACACTATTCTTATCATCATCATCATCTTGTTTCTCTTCCCAGATATTCTTTTGTACCTACTATTGTTACTGATTTGTATCTGAAACATGTCTGTTTTATCGGAGGTTTCACTTCTGTCATAGTTTTCAATTTTCTATGTGAATATCTCCATCAAATCATTTGTATCCACATTTTTCAGTTTAAGCTATTTCATTGTCTTCTTTACTAAAATGTTACTTTTACTGCATTTGAGAAAGATTTTTTAGTTCTCTCTTGATTTGCATTTATATTCTGAAAATGTTTCTCTCAACAGTTCAGTATTCTCTTTTACCCGAATGTGGGTGGGACTTCTACAGTGTTGCAGTAGAATGCTTGACACGGGAAGTGATAGACCTGCATTTGAGCCCATGGCAAGGCAATAGGAAGGTCATCCAATCTTAATTTCACAGCTTAAATCCGTCTGTGTCTATACCCAGATGGGGACCAATAATAAAACTTAAAATGTAAAATAAAATTCTCCTTTTTCTGAATATAGTAAGCTAACATTTCATCTTACTGTATTCAGCAAACAGGAAAATACAAACATTTAGCTAATTTAAGCTATCATGCAACAAGCCCATTATCCTGTTCTTTCTTCTTCAAACTTTCTCCTTTTTTCTATTCTCCTTTTACAATTTATAGAGTATTTACTCACCAAATTATGTATGTAGTCTCTTATTTTATTCTGCTACTTTTCTCTCATTTATTCTCTACATTTCTTAGTTTCCTTAAAGTTTACCTCTTCCAGGGGTCAGTATCTCTCATGGGCCATAATCGTATAGTGTGGGTTGCATAGGTTAGAGGATTATATTGCTTACCCAACATTTCAAGAACAAATTATTTCATAAAGTTATTAAGCATTAACTTACTGTAGTCCAAAACATTGTCAGTATAGAAAGGGAGTTTTGGTATTGAACTCTATAGAGGGTCTTTATTTCCATACTATTATTTAGAGTTCTCATACAACATTGAACAGGTTTTGAAATAAGTCCACATTAGACAACAATTCTCATGAATTTCAAATGTATATTATATCTAGCCAGTAATTTCTGATTTATGCTGTTAAGCTAGAGATCTCCCTCATTTCAACTCCAGTGATGAAAGAAAAACTTATTACACTGAAATGATGTACAGCTTTAGAATTGACTGTAAATTCTGGAGTATAGTACAGTTACCCTAAATTTGCGTGATCATTTCGTTTCCCTCCCATCCCCGCTTAACCCAAAATTTTCTCATGTTTAAAACCCTATATAAAAAGTGTCATTACTCTGCATGTGACCTATTCCTAACTTCCTGTAAACATTAAATCATGGAAATATTACTGTAATGTATTTAAGCCTTCCCTGATACATTATATATGTGTATGTAAGAGTGCAGTAGCATTTTTATCCTATTTTTCATTTTTCAACCGATGTTCCAAATTGCATGATTGAAAATCACATAAGAAGATGAACAACTGTATAGGATTTTTATAATTTTTGTATTTTTGTTCGTTCATAGTGCCGTCCCTTACTAGTCAGTAATTGGCTACTGTTTAAGGAGGAAACAAAAATACTTTATTAATGCAATGAGAAACTACCTCTCCGTTTCTTTACCCAAATTTGATGGCTCATTCATGTAGAAGCACGTATTAATGAATGAACAACTGAAAGTTCTTTCCTAAACAGAATCTAAAACCAGGCCTTGGGTGTCACTTTATAACCAGGGCTTATTCAAATGGGCTTGATATTTTTAACTGATATCATGTCAAGTTGGTGCCACATGAAGTCCTTGTATAATCCTCAAAATTTTACAAGGTACTTGTTTATGGGTGTATAATGCAAAGATAAAGTCACAATTAAGACAAGGCATCAGACAATGTTTCCTAATAGGATATCCTGAGAAAAATATTGATCTATATTTTGATATATACCGTATTTGCTTTAAAATCAGTATCATTGTAAATATATATTAGGACATAATATCAGAAGTAATACTGTAAACTGTTTGGGGTCAAATTTAACATCATGTGCCGCTCCCACATTTTTCTACAGTAGTAAATAAATCACCAAATATGTTTTTTGATTGTATTTAGAGCATCATTTTTATAAAATCATATAATTAAGAGTATATTATATGAATATAGTCATCTGATAACATGAGTATCTTTTGCCACACAATAAGTGTTTTGTAGGTAATTTTATTAATAGAATGATATATGTATTTCAGTAACACTGATTGTATTGGCATGTGTTCTTCCTGACAATATGCAGTGTCAGCCAATCTACATTGTTTATCTGTCTGTCAGGTAAGTTTGCTCGTAGTTCTTCATTTTCCATAATATTGTGCGCAGACATTATTATTATTATTGAGAGTGGCAAAATTCCTAATATGTTGTTGCAGTGTAGGCTTTCCTTTCTATAGTACCATATTTAAGTATTTTAGATCACAGTTAATACTGTAATTTGTGTAAAGTTTCTAGTTGTTGAGTATATCTCATGGTGCTGTGAAAGTGTTCTATACAATAAACGTTAGTGGAACCAAACACCTGCTGATCATCTGGTTAGCATAATAGGCTATTTGTTTTTGGCTGAATTACTGAACTTTGGTAGCATGACCATGACTCTGGTCAATATTTTTCCTGTCAACCTTGATTTATCCCCCAAAAGGAGTAGAAGTGGTAAGACTTAACATATATTGCATTTTGAAACAGACTGCACACAGGTACCTTCATTTATTTTACTAAAGTATGTGTCACTTTCTTTAATAATAAAATACATAACAGCACTCTACATGAATCACATTAAACTTTGCATTCAGTGACTCGGTTTGTCACCAAAAGTGCTTAAGATGGCTACAAATTAGATAGCCATGTCCTGAGGAATATACAATTCTTGATAAATCACCACCAAAAAGGGCATAGGTACCCATTCGGTTAGAAAAGTGCAAATAAAATCTCTGTGGTAAGTCTGTTTAAAAGTCACCCATCACTTTACAGACCCATCAACTTGAATTTTGTAAATTTAAGATTGGTTCAAATATGATGACGAGTTTTATAATGAGTTTCAGTACAACACATAACAGTTTAATATATGTCAAGATTTCTTGATAACAGAATATGCTGGTGATATTACGTAATTAGTATTTTATGGATATCCAAAATGTTATATTTGAATATATGATCAAGTAGTGATTGGTCATCTCCTTCATTAGCCCTTCTTGGTACAGAACACATCATTTTCAGCCTCCTTTACAGCTATATTGTATTTTTACTTCATCTGCAAAAGTTTTTCTAATACACTCCTGGTTTGTATTCAGCTCTGTAAAATCCTTTCTTAACTGTTCCTCCTCCATTATATGAACTTACCAAGCTGCTATTCATCCTTTTTAGTAGATAAGAAAGCACCAAGCATTTTACATATCTGTCATCAATGTTTATGCTGAAAAATTTGGCTGGGCAGTTTGCTAATTCCTAAATTATCATAAGCCATTTGATACGATTATACACAATAAGTGGTGAAAACTTGGAGTAGATACAAACTTATTTAGAAGGAAAGGAGGAATGAGTCAGAGTAATTCTTTCTATGCCTACATCAACACCGAATATTCTTGGATATTCGATACACATGTCTTATTATCTCTTCACATCTGACAAGTCACAATTCTCCCCATCTCTGTTTCTCTTTATATTTTCTTCAAGCCCAGGCTCGATGAGGGTAAATTTATTTGAATTTTATTTTTGGCCTGCCCTAGTGTCATAATAATAGTAATAATAAAAAAGACAGTCAGTGAGTGAATGGAAGATGGTTTGTAGGTGGATCCGTAGGGGTCAGTTTTTGGGTCACTTCTACTCCTTATATATTTAAATGATTACTAGAGCCTTTAACTGTTCTTAAGTTTTTAAAGAGATTATGACGTGTAAAAAACAAAAATAAATGAGGAATTCCAGAATTACCTAATTAGTGTACATAAGTAGTCTGATATTTAATGAGAATCTCTTGGAGGAAAGTGAAAATTTTTCGTAGTCTAAATGCAGTCCGTCAAGTTGCTCTGTGGGGGTGGCTTTGCTACACTGGGATAGTTGCCAACATAAATGAGAATGAGCTACGTGTTCCAGCCATGTTTTTACAGTTGTGATTCATTTTACAAGCCCTCTTTGCAGTGAGGTTCAAAAACCCAAACTTGTGGAGAGTTCAGAAACATGTGATCCTCCTCCCTCATCTAATCCAAGAAGGAAATAAAGGGTAAGGAGGGTGGGTGTTGAAGGGCAACAACGACACTTATAAATACAATTTTCCTTTTGCAAAGTGCCCTTTTTACTATGTGTATTATATATAAAAATTTGATGTAATAATGAAAGTAAAAGTAGAGTAGGCTTTAGTGTTAAAAATATGAAGAGATGTATTTACATTAATAATTACATTAGGTAATACAGTAGCCACAAACTCGTCCAAAGCGACATTTTTCACCTTATGGAGTATAAAGAAGCATTATAACAGCATGGGAGGTCATCCAACTCCACTAAGTCACATGGCTTTAGTTTCCAGTATATTGCCAGTTTTGAGTATATATTCTGTACAAACGTACAAATTGTAAATAATATTTTTTATCAAAATATGTAATTATTGTAAATAGGTAAGCATTTAGTAATTATTAAGTTATTATAAAGTTGTATTTAATGGGCAGTAATTACTCTTGGGTTGTTTGTAACTCCTCCCACTGAAATAGCTGTACATATAAATAACCCTGATTTTGATCATTAAATCGGTTCAATATTCTGCTTGTCTTGGTGAACGTCCTCTTTTATATATCAAGTAAAATAACTCTTGCTTTCCTTTTGAAGTAGTGAAGTAACTATAGTCGTAACAATACTCAAAACATACTCATTCGAGTATACTTTCAGATTACTGAATTATTATTACACACTATTGTATTACAATGCCTGATATGTAAAAATGCATGCACGGATCATATACACAGTTTTTTCTGAACTAGAGAGTTCAGAAAACCATGCTCTTCCTCCCTCATCTAATTCCTGCTCTAACATCTTATCCGTATTATTTTCCATAAGATTACGTCTTCCAAAGTAGAAATAAGGGGGAAATATACTAGGAGAAATACGCTTTTCCATCTTCAAAGTTTTTTTTCCTTTACGTCACCATACATCCCTTCAAGAGTGCTACAAACATAAGTCTTGCAAAGGGTGGCTATGAGATGTAGTTTTTCTTAGGAAGGATAAGTTGTTTTAATTTGGAAGAGTTATTTCGCTAATAGTTGTGATAGTTACTTTTAGTACATATAAACTACGTATGCAAACAGTCATTAGTAAACAGAGACTGTAGAGATTATTGCTCTACTAATTGAGTTATGAAGAATACACTTAAAATGCATAAGTGACTCCAAATAACTTTTAATTTTCTTAGGCATATTCAAGATGGTACAATACAACTCCTTCAGTTTAGGCATCCATCCATTTTGTCATAATAATTTCGAATGTTTTGTTCTTATACATTCATACCATTCTCTTCCACTCTGTTTAAATGAAAATTTTTGAACAGCGTTTCTAAATAATATGACTAAAAATATAACCTCATCAAACTTCCACAAAACATCACATCAAAATTTTTGCATATAAATCCTAAACGTAAGTGTACTTGATTTATTGTAGACAATTTTTTCCCATAAAGTACACTGTCTACATAACTTGGTAATTGCTAGTGATCCATTATAAACCTATATCATTGTATTTCCAGTATTATTTGACACTCTAAGGGCATATATGGCAATCTTTTAACATGAGAGGTGGCATCCCTGTTCGTGTGATTCTTGCAAAGGCAGAATACACAAAGCATAAACAAATCAATTGGGTGATTGTTTTCTATTATATATATCTACCTCAAATTTGGCCACTACAATAAGAAACAAGGGAGGATAAGATAATTCTAACTAAGGCCACTAAAGAGTAGCTCATGAAACTTGGTTCTTTGTGATATCCAGGCTAAGATTAAATTCTAAAATATCTGGGTTAAAAGTTACTCCTGAAGCTCCAGAGATAGGCTCTCAGCACACATTATTTATTTAAGTCAAGGGATTCTTCTCTGTATCTATATTAAGCATCTGTGCTGGATTGATTAGCATTTTTTCACGCAGAGTAAGGGTTAGACTCTGTGGATGAGATCCTCACCAATAGGCCTTTTGGATTTATCTTGATGCCTATGATAGGTAGTAGTAAGTATCCGACATCTTGTGGTCATGTGCCTTGTAGCTTAGTCCTAACCATGCTCGTTATCAGTCCTGTTCTTCCATAACAGTTATTCGCCAAGCATAATATTAACAGATTTTTTCTCAAAGTTCTTTTTAAGCTTAACAAAGTTTGACAGGAAATGGTCCTGTGAAAGATGCTGGAATAATCACCTAATATAGCATTTTTCTAATTTCACTTTATTTTCTTCTCTATCCTTATTTTTTTTTAAGCTTTAAAGAAAGTGCACACCTATCCCAATTTCTGCTTGAAAAAGTAAATAATCATTAGTGATCCATTATGCTTAAGCAGAAGAAAATGAGGATAAAATGCTAGAACAATTAACAGACATGGTATGTGAAGTGCAGGTTTCTGAACTCTTAGTTAGGGATTTTGACTCTCAATCCCCATAAAGCCTGTAAAACATACTATGAGTGAATGCCTGGCCAGAATTCCTAGTTTCGTTTAATATTCACAAGCTCAATCCCAGGTGTTGTAAAGACATCCCTAGAGAGAAACTTTTGACAAGAGACATGGAGACAAAGAGGAAAATTATGGTCATGCTTTTTTTTTTAAATATATTCTCAGGAATATGAAGGTTATAAGTGAAAAAATAGTTTTCTCTGTAAAATGCTTCACAAATTATCACGTAGCCTCGATTTTCACCTATTTAAGAAGCAGTGCATTATTGTAATATCTATTCTCTTCTTTTATCCTTCAATTTGCTTCCTAAGGTGTTAAATCTAGGGTTCTGAGCCACATCCTACGAATATTGTCTTATTCTCTTTCATTCTTTCCATATATGTATAGCATCATAGGTTGAATGAAGGTCCAGGTCTTCTATGGTGGTCAAAACTTTGTTCTTTGCTGTTGATTTCTGTTGAAAATACCGAATTGTTTATTTGTATGTGAAAAAAATTAATGCAATATTTTCCATTTGGAAATTCAAAGATATTATAACTGCTTAGAGTTTTTTGCATAATCTCATATAATTTTCATTAAAAGATCAAAGTTACTAGTAAATGCAAAGTTAAGTATCAAATAGTATATGGGAATAACTTTTATGCTTATATATGCTAAAAAGTTTTTTTTCTGAAAATTTGAAGTTGGTAAATGTATCACTAGCATACCTGAAAGATGAAAGAGAGTTAGATGCTAGCAATTGTTGTCTTCCTCCTGCCTCCCCATTTCCTGTTAGGAAAGACTGGTGACAAGTATCATCATGAAAAGAACCGACTTGACCTGATCTTTTTCTTTCATGCTGACATACAAGAACATCAACATTTGTAATGCGGTTTCTTACCAGGTCATCTTCTGTAAAAAAAAAAAAAAAATTACATCACATATTACATCTGTCAAAATATATGAAACAGATTTTATAAATTCAATCTAGTAATATTTAACATATAGTGCAAGCTATTTAAAGGTTAAAATACAATAATAATACTCCAAATAATATATTCTCTGGTGGCAGGAGTATTCTTCTTTAACTCTGGCCCAGAGGAGACATACAAAGGGTCGATTACTCCAATATTATAGCAGTGTAAACCATTGTACATACGAGAAAGCAGTTGCAAAGTGTGAGTGTAATGTGTCCTGAAAAACGTGCTTTCTGGCATTCTTCTCGCTCTGTTGTCAGTGCCTTCATCCCTCTCTCGAGTTTGGAAGGTCTTCCGGAATGTGTGTGAGAGACTTGCCTGCTTCATACCCGTTTTATAATGCCAGTTAACAACCTCTTTATGCTTCACAAAAGGCGGCTTTCATAGCAAATTTTTATGGGGATATCTTGGGCAGAGGTATTGTGCTCTCACTTGAGGAAGAGTTATGACATGAGAATTCTCTAGCACTCGTTGATTTAAGAGGTGATTATAATATCAATTTCACATATAATGAATAAGAGAAAATCCTTTTTACCCAACCAAGGGTAAGTTTGCTGGTGTGAACAGTGCCCTAAAATTTTTAAACCACGTGCCCCCTACTATTTTTGTTATTCTAGATTTTGTAAATGTTAGCTGGAGTGATGGACTGTACACTATCCTCTAAAGCATGCCCGCATCTTGCCTTTCTCGAGGATTGAAAAGGATTTATCTTTACCCTCAGACTCACTTCGTCAAATTCCCCTCTTTTCCACAATAGGGAAAGTATATGAGAAGTTAGTATTTCAACAGGTGTACTGGTTTTTTGAGGTTTACGTTGCCTCTTTTCAGACAGGCTTTTGCTGGCTCTGTACAGCAATTAATCAGTTTATAATATTGAAACATGCTATTCAGTGTGCTATAATGGAAAGGAAAAGTCCTTGTCATTTTCTCTAATATAAAAAAAGCTCTGGACTGTGTGTTTCAGAGATGATTCATGTTAAACTTACTTGCCTTAGTATTAAGGAAATGGATTTATACTGGGTGAGATCGTATTTGCAAGACAGACAATATCAGGTTTTCTTCATAAGTGCTCTCTCGGAATTATCTTCTGTTTTCTCGGGATACTACAAGGAGCGCTCCTGAGGCTCTTCCTTTTTTCAGTTCTGGATGATGTGCTTCTGGTTGAAGGTTTTTTTTTTGATCAACTTCAGCTGAGGATTGTTTTTGTACTGTAGCAGATACTATGGATTTAGTCGTTATCCGCAGACATCTACCAATTCATATTGAGATTGGACTGCTGATTGGAGTGTCATTTTTTCAGCATTTGATTAATTTATTATGAAAACTGCTGTTCAAAGTACTCTACTAGATAACATGTTTTACAACCACTGGCACTGTTACTTGGCACTACCCAAATTGCAACACACCCTATGCACAAAGTGGGTAATAATAAAAATAAGTTTACATGTTGAATGTCCCCCTTCTCTCATGATGTCTCAATATCAAAGAGATGGTTCTACAGTGTCATGAGCATCTCATTGTTTTACATCCCTCTTCGGGAGTCTAGTGGGGAGCAGACAGGAACATGTTGATGACAATGTGCAAGGCCTTTATTGGCAGCAATACAGCTTATGCTGCTGTGATTTATACATTCGCAAGTAAGACTGTGGTACCAGCTAGAGTTTATTCAATATGTTGCATTATGGGTGATTTCTGGAGCACTTTGTTGTATACTAATCCTCTCCTTGCAGTGTAAATGTAAAACTACTACCAAGGATTACAGTATATTGATATGTGTATTTGCCAAAATTTTTATAGGGCCTTGTATACCTCTAGGTCAATTTTCATCTGAAGAGAAGTTTGGACAATTAAGGCAAATGTCTAAACTTTCACTTGGTTGCCTAATTCCATGAAATGTCCTGCATTGTTGAAAGTGGAGGGGGTTTGCATCCCTCTCTTTCATTTTGAGCTTTTACCCTCTTCACTCTTAGACTCCACCATAATCAGTGCAGCTTAAATGTAGATCTTGTGATTCAAGCAAAATATACAATGCCTTCAGACATACTTCGTGCCCTCATTACAATTACAGAGCATAGAGTATTTCCTGGCTCCCTTCAAATTTATACTAATGGTGCAAATCATCTATTGCTGACATATCTTCAGTGGGGTCACCGTATTTTGTCCCTTCCTTAAAATATCATATTGTCTAGAGGCTTGAAAATTATAACTATATTTGCAGCCAAATTATTTTCAATGTGGAAAGCTATATAACAGATCATTTGTCCAGCATTGTCGTTTGTCCTTTGACTTGATTCTGAGACAGCCTTGGAATCATTCCCCTCTTCAGGCCAAGTTTATATATATATATATATATATATATATATATATATATATATATATATATATATATATATATATATATATATATATATATATATATATATATATATATATATATATATATATACCTAGTTCTTGGAATAACACGAAGATAGGTTCTCAGACGTGACATGTAATGTGAAAATCGCATAATGTAACGAGTTGTTTTCCATAAGAAACAATGATAATGGGCATAGATACGTTTGACAACCGTACATAGACACACTGTGCTAAAGATGTAAGATAAGTAAAACATTTTATATGTACATAACTAAGCAGAAGGACTTGTAGTTATTTATATTAACATGCAAATAGTGTAGAGTATAAAAGATATACAGATTTACTGTACAGTAAACAAATTACTGCACTCTATTATGCGGTGGGCAACGGGCATACACTGGGACATGCATGGTGGCGGTGAGCACGTAACTTTAGCGGTAGAAGAGGAGAAAGATGCAGGAGAACGAACCTCTATCTGCAAACGTTTTAGCTCTTGCACGCTTTTTCCCTGACGATATTACATGGCAAGTTTGTTTCTGTTTGTTCTTAATGCTTTTTTTCCATTCTCTCCATAATCTGATCGCATTAAGCAGTAGAAGAGGAGGAGGATGAGGGAGAACGAACCTCTATCTGCAAACGTTTTGCCGCCTCCGTATCACATGATGCACTCTCGCACGCTATTTCCTTGACAATATTATATCGCAAGTTTGTTTGCTGTTTGTTCTTAATGCTTTTTTTTTCCATTCTCTCCATAATATCCGATTGCATTAAGCGGTAGAAGAGGAGGAGGATGCGGGAGAACAAACCTCTATCTGCAAACGTTTTGCCGCCTCCGTATCAGCTGATGCGCTCTCGCACGCTTTTTTTCCTGACAATATACAAACCTTAACACAAACAAAGTTAGAACAAGCGATATATACACGCAGTATGCTGGGTAAAGAGACACTGAAGCACATGGCAGCATGGCGGAAAAGTGCCTCCGAAGCGGTCGATTATTTACTAAAATGAAAATGTTTTTTTCAAATTTTTATGGCGGGTGTTATTAGTGTAGTTCGTATTTTTTTTACTATTATTTTTTAGGGGCGTTATTCCAATTTCGCGGATTATAAACACATGTACAAAGCAAACTAGGTATACAGTATATTCATTACACATCTTTTATAATCCCTTCACATCTGACATGCCATTACACTCTCCATCTCTGTTCTCTTTACTGTATTCTTCGTGCCCAGGCGCGATAAAGGCTGTTTTATTTTATTATTTTTTTGGCCCGTCCTGGTGTCACAATCATTAAAAAAAAAACTATACTTGAATATGTAGATGTTTTACTTTAATAGAGTAGAATTCCTTTCTATTATTAATGAATTTTCCTTTTACAGATGAAATACATTTAACCTGTATTATATTTCATGTTTTTAGTAACTAAAAAAAATATTAGAATGAATATTTATTATGACCAGGAACGGATTAATTGAATTTACATGCTTTTCAAAGGGAAAAATAAATCCAACCCAAGAACAT
>JAXCGZ010000873.1:0-36772 GCA_037179515.1 Halocaridina rubra
CTGTTCCACATGGGAGACTTATTAGGAAGCTGCAAGCAATGGCTAGAATAGGTGGAAATGTTTTGGAATGGATAAAAACTTACTTAGAAGGAAGGGAACAGAGGGTTAGAGTAAGACACTCAGTGTCTGAATGGAGAAGAGTTAGTAGTGGAGTTCCACAGGGTTCAGTTTTAGGGCCACTTTTGTTCCTTGTATATGTAAATGACCTACCAGAGTCTGTAAATTCATTCATGAATATGTTTGCAGATGATGCAAAGATTGTGAAGAAAGTAAAAAACGAGAACAATGGTAGAGAACTTCAGGAGGATCTAAATAATCAGCATGAGTGGTCAGAAAAGTGGCTAATGAAATTCAATACTTCAAAATGTAAGGTAATGAGAATGGGTACAAGTGCAAGAAGGCCCAAGTTTGACTACTCGGTGGCTGGAGTACAACTTCAAGAGACAGAAAATGAGAGAGATCTAGGAGTAAACATACTGGCAGATTTGTCTGCAGAAATACATATAAATGGCATAGTAAGGGCAGCATATGCACTCTTATCAAATGTAAGGGTAGCCTTCAGGCACATGGACAAGGAAATGTTCAGAAATATTTATGTAACCTATGTGAGGCCAAAACTCGAATATGCAGCCCCCTTTTGGAATCCGCACTTGAAAAAGCACATAGCTAAGCTTGAAAAAGTTCAAAGACATGCCACGAAACTGGTGCCAGAAATACGCAATCTCAGTTATGATGAGAGGGTGAGGGAATTAGACTTACCATCACTCGAAGCTAGAAGAGTGAGGGGGGATATGGTGACAGTCTTTAAATTCCTTCATGGTTATGATAGAGTGGATAGGGATGGATATTTTGATATGGCTGGCTCTAGAACTAGAGGTCATAGTTTGAAGCTTCGTAAGAAAACTTGTTTGCAGGATGTAAGGAAATACTTTTTCAGTGTAAGAGTAGTTGATAATTGGAATTGGCTAAGCTCGGAGGTAGTTAATGCTATCTCAATCCATAGTTTTAAGGACAGGTATGATAAGTATGACTAAGTATAAAATGGAACCAATCAGGAGACGAGAAGATACGAGCTTTGGGCTCTTTCCAGTAATCACAATTAGGTAATCACAATTAGGTAATCACATCTCTTTATCATCATCTGTGAAATGACCGTTGGCTACTCCAACTAGTCCAAATTTTAACCCCAATGGAACTAGGAAGGGGAAACAAAAAAAAAAATTTTTTTTTTTTTAGCCTTAGTCGTAAACTTGAAACGACATTATATAAGGACTCCCTGTGTGTGTATATATATATATATATATATATATATATATATATATATATATATATATATATATATATATATATATATATATATATATATATATATACCCAGCCCTTGGAATAACGCGAAGATAGGTTCTCAGAAGTGACGCATAATGTAACGAGTCACTTTCCATAAGAAACAATGATAATGGGCATAGATATTCTTCACAACCATACATAGACTCTATGCCAAAGATATAAGATAAGTAAAACATATTTTACAAGTACATAACAAAGCAGAAAGACCTGTAGCTGTTTTTATTGAAAAACAAATACTGTAGTTAAGAGTACAAAAGATATTCAGATTTACAGTACAGCAAGCAAATTAACATACTCTGTTATGCGGTGGGCAACAGGCATACACTGGGATGTGCATGGTGGTGGTTAGCACGTAACTTAATTTTTTCCTGACGATATTATATGGAAAGTTTGTTTGCTGTTTGTTCTTAGTGCTCATCCACGTACATAGCATTTTCTCCATTCTCTCCATAATATCTGATTGAGAATAAGAAGACTTAAGCGAAGTTAAACTAACACCAACTTTTACACTTTTCTTTATTCTTTCCGCATTTTCACAGACAGTGCGCAATGTAAATTCACTGTGAAAAAAAAAAGTGTTGCATCGACAGTTTTATAGCTGCCGTAATCTCACCATGCCCATAACGGGCCAACAACTGAAGTTTTACTTCAAGTTTTATTGCCTTTCTTGCTCTTTTGGGAGTAGAAGCACTTGCACAGACTTTTCCTGGGTGTTTGCTGGCCATGATAGTACAATATATAATCTGTAAAATAAAAAGCACTGGAAATACAAACCTTAACACAAACACAGTTAGAACAAGCAATATGTTGACGCAGTATGCTGGGTAAAGAGACACTGAAGCACTTGGCAGCATGGCGGAAAAGTGCCTCCGAGGCAGTTGCTTATTTACTAACATGAAATTCTTTTTTTTTCGAATTTTTTACGCAAGCATTATTCATGTATTTCGCATTTTTTTACTATAATTTTTGGGGGACATTATTCCAATTTTGCGTATTTTAAAAACTCGTAAAAAGCAAGCTGAGTATATATATATATATATATATATATATATATATATATATATATATATATATATATATATATATATATATATATATATATATATATATATATATATATATATATATATATATATATATATATATATATATATATATATATATATATAGTGTTCCTTCCACTATCGCGATGGTTCGGTTTCAGGACCCGGCGCGAGACAGGAAAATTGCGGAGTAGGATCAGCCTATATGTACATAGATATTTTAGTTTATTTTTACGTTTACACTGTATAAGCCCTCCCTGTACTGTTAACAAACCATCCTTTACTTCATAAATAACAGCATGCAACGTAAATTTATATGAAAGTGATAGATAAAATTACGGTGAATGAAGTGGTAATTACATGACACGCTCATGTACATTGGTATTTTACAATTACACCTTGTTCCTTTTATGCGCGATTTTTTTATCCGTGAAATTGCAATAACGCCCCCAAAAAATAATAGTAAAAACTCGGATTTCACGAATAATGCCCCCCCCCCATTTTTTTTTTTTAATTGTGACACCAGGATGGACCAAAAAATGATGAAATAAAACAGCCTTTATCAGGCTGTAAAGAGAAATAGATGGAAAGTGTAATGACCCGTCAGATGTGAAGGGATTATAAAAGATGTGTAATGAATATCCAGATCTCTGCTGGGTTTTAATATACCTCTGCATTACTTTCATGATGTCTATTCCAAAATTTCTCCTTAGATCTTATTATTATTATTATTATTATTATTATTATTATTATTTTTAGCAATAATTTTCCTATGATGATGATCGTGGAGATTATTATTATTATTATTATTATTATTATTATTATTATTATTATTATTATTATTATTATTATTATTATTATTATTATTATTATTATAATTATTATTACGAATTTGTAATTAAACCATTATTTTTACAATAAATAATGTAGTTTTGGTTGAATGAACAGGAATTAATTAAAGATCTCTCTCTCTCTCTCTCTCTCTCTCTCTCTCTCTCTCTCTCTCTCTCTCTCTCTCTCTCCTCTCTCTCTCTCTCTCTCTCTCCAACATTCTATTCTACCCAATAGGGTGGTTGTATATATAATGTATAATGATGATGATCTTTTCTTATCGTAATCCTCTTTGTACTGGTGGAAGAAGCCTCCGCAGGCGCTTATTTACTATATTTAAAAAAATAATAATAATAATATAGTAAATAAGTGCTCGCGGAGGCTTCTTCCACCAGTACAAAGAGGATTAAGATAAGAAAAGATCATCATCATTATACATTATATATACACCCACCCTACCTCTGTACAGTGGTAACGCTCTGGCTTCGCATTCACGAGGTCGAAAGATCGGTTCCCGTCCTAGACCGAGAGTTTAAGCTGTTTCCTGGCAGGTACTGCTGTGGTTGGGCACCACAGTGGGGGGTTGGGGCTTGCCCTGGCTGACGAATACCCATTGTATTGTAATGGAAATAAAGGTTTATTATTATTATTATTATTATTATTATTATTATTATTATTATTATTATTATTATTATTATTATATGTCTATCTAATCTACATTTGAAGGTGTCTAAGGTATTGGTATTTATTATCTTACTAGGAATACTCTACGGTATTACCAAGCCAATTTTCACCAATTTCCCTTCTGAACCTAAATTTATCAAGATTAAATCCATTACCCATTACGAGTTCTGGTTTGATCATGAAGTTTTAAAACTTTATTAATATCACCCTTGTTAATCCCTTTAAACCATTTATACACCTCAATCATATCCCCCCTAACTCTGCGCCTCTCTAGGGAATGTAGATTAAGTTTTTTAATCTGTCATATGGTAGATTTAGGCATTGCATAATTAATTTTTTTTTTCGTTTTTTAGTCTTGCTTTGGTTATTTATAATTCTTATTTTATCTTTGTATACATTTGCAGAGAGAGGTTCGTTCTCCTGCATCCTCCTCCTCTTCTACCACATAAGTTACTTGCTCACTGCCACCATGCATGTCCCAGTGTACTGCATAACTGTTGCCCACTGCATAATAGAGTAAAGTATAGTAATGTATGTTAATTTCTAGCTGTAAAGTGAATATAAATATCTTTTTTATACTCTTAAAAATAGATACAGGGCTTTCTGCTTTGCTATGTAGTAATAAAATATGTTTTTTACTTTTCTTATATCTTTGGCATGGTGTGTCTATGTAAGGTTTGGAACGTATCTATGCCCTTTATCATTGTTTCCTATGGAAAATAACTCATTTTTTTACGCAATTTTCCATTTACCCGACACTTCTGAGAACCTATCTAGGCGTTATTCTGAGAACTAGGTGTATTTTTACGTTTACGTACTGTATAAACCCTTCCTGCACTGTTAAAAAAACACCCCTTACTTTATAAATAACAGCAAGCAACGTAAATTTTTATGAAAGTGATAGGAAAACTTACCGAGAATGAGGTGATGATGATGCGACATACTCATATACATAGGTATTTTACAATTATTTTTACGTTTACGTACTGTATAAACCCACCCTGCACTGTTAAAAAAACACCCTTTACTTTAAAAATAACAGCATGCAACCTTTTCGTTTTCCGAAACGCTGATAGCGGTATTGTATTTTACATGGTGCAATACTGTTAGTATTTATGTTTTTTATTATTTTTTACTGTTTTATTATTCTTAGGCTAGGAAATACTTGTTTTATCAATAAAATAATAAAAATTTTAATATTCACTAGGTCACGTAGGTGAGAGCCTTTGCGTTTTTCGAAACGTGATACCGGTATCGTATTTTACATAGTGCAATACTGTTAGTACTGTATTTATGTTTTTTACTATTTTTTACTGTTTTATCATTCTTAGGCTAGGAAATACTTGTTTTATCAATAAAATAATGAACATTTTAATATTCACTAGGTCACGTAGTGGAGAGCCTTCCGAAACGCTGATACCGGTATCGTATTTTACGCGGTGCAATACTGTTAGTATTTATGTTTTTTACTATTTTTTACTGTTTTATTATTCTTAGGCTAAGAAATACGTTTTCTTATCAATAAATTCATGAAACTACTAGAAAGTTTAATATACAGTATATGCTAGCTCACTTAGGTGCGACCCCAATACATTTTACGCTATCGGACACTATTTGACATGATGCAATCAATACCCTGTACTGTGAGTTATATATCTAAACTTATGTTTTTTACTATTTTTTACTGTTTTATTATTCGTAGGCTGGGAAATAAATTTTTTTTATCAATTAAATGAAATTTTTTTTAATGAAAAAATTAAAATAATAAAAAAAATTATTTTTTCAATATTTTAATATTTTTGCATATACCCCAAAAATGAAATAATAATTTGCCAAAAAAAAAAAAAACGTGGTACAGTGAAAACGCGAGCCAAGAAATGCGATCCAGCGCAGGATCACTGTATATATATATATATATATATATATATATATATATATATATATATATATATATATATATATATATATATATATATATATATATATACAGTCAGTCTCCTCTTTTTTACAAAAGGATAGGTTCTCAAAAGGCTCATGTAAGCCAAATTTTGCGTAACTTAAAGAGTATATTTCCATAATGAATGTTAATAGGCATAGATGCTTTCTACAAGCATGTACAAACACACTATACCAAAGAAATAAGCTAGTCAAACACATTTCACAAGTACATAATCAAACCTAAATGCAAATGTAAATAAGCTAAAAACAAACAAGTACAGATATACAGATAAGCCAAAAAATAAACAAATTAACTCTATATATATATATATATATATTTATATATATATATATATATATATATATATATATATATATATATATATATATATATATATATATATATATATATATATATATATATATATATATATATATATATATATATATATATATATATATATATATATATATATATATATATATATATATTTATGTGTCTATAGTCATGTAGTAGGTTGGCTCATGGCACCATCCGCCCGTTGCGATACTACAGCTGAAGGTTTTTTGAACTTGAATAGGTCTGTCCAGGACAGTTCGATGTTAAGTTTTCCTTCAGTTATGGTTCTTTTTCTATACCTACAGCTACACTGAATATTCTTGGATATTCATCACACATCTTTTATTATCCCTTCACATCTGACAAGTCATTACACTTTCTATCTCTGTTTCTCTTTATGTATTTTTCGTGCCCAGGCCCGATGAGGGCTGTTTTATTTTATAATTTTATTTTTTGGGCCCGTCCTGGTGTCACAATCATAAAAAAAATATTATATATATATATATATATATATATATATATATATATATATATATATATATATATATATATATATATATATATATATATATATATATATATTTATGGTGGACAACAGGTGTGAGGTAGCCGGTGAAAAAGGTTCAAGAAAGGAAGATAGATGTCGCAGAAATGAGAATGCTGAGGCGGATGTGTGGGGTGACGAGGGAGGACAGGATACGAAATGACCGGATCAGAGGTACAGTGAAGGTGGTGGAGGCGTCGGCGAAAGTGCAGGAGAGGAGATTACAGTGGTTCGGTCATGTGAAGAGGAGAGAAGAAGACTACGTGGGTGTGAGAGTGATGGAGATGGACGTGCAGGGCAGACGTAGATGAGGAAGACCTAAACTACGGTGGAAGGACCGACTGAAGGAGGATCTCAGAGAGAGACAGCTGGGGGAGGAGCAAGTGATGGACCGGAACCAGTGGAGACGACTAGTGAAGAGATGCGACCCCATATGAAAATGGGAACGCAAATAGAGGAAGAAGAAGAAGAAGAACAGGTGTGAGGTAGCAATGAGCAGTTCACTTGAATGGTAGGAGAGGAAGGAGTACGGGAGGGGGAAGTGGGAGAGCTGTACTCTCACCAAGGTCACCAACACGTCTTACTACATGCACCTAAGAATAGAGGCGAGTTTTTACATGAATACTCAGGGAATGTCGACCTAACGTCAGTGGAATACTGGAGCCTGATGTTGGTTTCCAAGAATCAGTTTCTGGGGAAGACAGTGCTAGTAATAATGACATTCTGACTGGATTATTCAGAGAAAAATGGACCTAATCACCACTAACCAGAGCTTGTGCCTTTGTTTGCAGTGTGGTTGGTCAGTACCTTCTATGAAATGGGATTTTCACCCTTATTGGGGTAATTTTTCCACTTAAGTCATTATTAAACTAGTTCAGGGTGTTCGGAAAGTCACTGTGCACTTATATATTTATTAATGCATATATATATATATATATATATATATATATATATATATATATATATATATATATATATATATATACAGTGTTGCCTCCCTTATTGCGGTAGTTCGGTTCCCGGACCCGGCGCGAACCAGGAAAATCGCGAAGTAGGATCAGCCTTAAAAAAATAAATAAATAAATAAATAAATAAAAGATGATTGTGACACCAGGACAGGCCAAAAATTATAAAATAAAACGGCCTTTATCAGGCTGTAAAGAGAAACAGAGATGGAGAGTTGGATGACCTGTCAGATGTGAAGGGATTATAAAAGATGTGTAATGAATATCCAGCTCTCTGCTGGGTTTACTATACCTCTGCATTACCTTCATGATGTCTATTCTAAAACTTCTCCTTAGATCTTATTATTATTATTATTGGCAACAATAATTTTCCTTTGATGATGATTGGGGATATTATTATTATTATTATCATTATTATTATTATTATTATTAATATTATCATCATCATTATTACTACGGATTCGTAATTAAACCATTATTTTTACTATAAATAATGTAGTTTTGGTTGAATGAACAAGAGTTACTTAAAGATTCTCTCTCTCTCTCTCTCTCTCTCTCTCTCTCTCTCTCTCTCTCTCTCTCTCTCTCTCTCTCTCTCTCTCCTCTCCCTCTATTCTACCCAACCCCCCACACTCTCTTTGTCCCAGCCAACTATGGAGGGGCACTTTACACAGTTATTAAAAGTAAATAAACCTACAGATGTACAAACAATGATGAGCCCTTAATAATAATAATAATGATGATGATAATACTTCCACAATCATCATCAAAGCAAAACTATTGTTGCCAATGATAATAATAATAATAATAATAATAATTATAATAATAATAATAATAATAAGATCTAAGCAGAATTATTGGAATAGACATCATGAAAGTAATGCAGAGGTATATTAAAACCCAGCAGAGAGCTGGATATTCATTATACATCTTTTATAATCCCTTCACATCTGACAGGTCATTACACTCTCCATCTGTTTCTCTTTACAACCTGATAAAGTCTGTTTTATTTTATCATTTTTTGGCCCATCCTGGTGTCACAATAATCTTTAAAAAAAAAAAAAAAAAAAAATGGGCCAAAAATAAAAACCGCGATACAGTGAGAACGCGGACCAAGAAACGCGAATAACCAGGGTAACACTGTATATATATATATATATATATATATATATATATATATATATATATATATATATATATATATATATATATATATATATATATATATATATATATATATATATATATATATATATATATATATATATATATATATATATAATATATATATATATATATATATATATATATATATATATATATATATATATATATATATATATATATATATATATATATATATAATATATATATATATATATATATATATATATATATATATATATATATATATATATATATAATATATATATATATATATATATATATATATATATATATATATATATATATATATATATATATATATATATATATATATATATATATAGTCACTGTGCACATATTTATAAACATCTATATATTTATATATTTATATTTATATATTTACACTTATATACACCTAGTTCTCAGTATAACGCGGAGATAGGTTCTCAGAAGTGACGGGTAAATGGAAAATCGCGTGAAAAAATTAGTAATTTTCCATAGGAAACAATAATAAAGGGCATAGCTCATTCCATAACCATTCATAGACACACTATACTAAAGATATAAGATAAGTGAAACATGTTTTATAAGTACACCTAGTTCTCAGAATAACGTGGAGATAGGTTCTAAGAAGTGTCGGGTAAATAGAAAATCGCGTGAAAAAAC
Source organism: Halocaridina rubra (assembly GCA_037179515.1). NCBI lineage: Eukaryota > Metazoa > Arthropoda > Malacostraca > Decapoda > Atyidae > Halocaridina > Halocaridina rubra. The sequence continues at coordinate 9,526 of JAXCGZ010000873.1, forward strand.
GAGTCATTTTCCATAGGAAACAATGATAAGAGGCATAGCTCGTTCCACAACCGTCCATAGACACACTATGCCAAAGATATAAGATATGTAAAACATATTATATGAGTACATAGCAAAGCAGAAAGACCTGTAGTTATTTATATTAACATGCAAATAGTGTACGGTATAAAAGATATACCGATTTACTGTACAATAAACAAATTAAGGCACTCTATTATGCAGTGGGCAACAGGCATACACCAGGACGTGCATGGTGGTGGTGAGGACGAGGATGCAAACGTTTTGCTGCCTCCGTATCAGCTGATGCACCCTCGCACGCTATTTCCCTGACTATATTATATCGAAAGTTTGTTTGATGTTTGGTCTTAATGCTTTTTTTCCATTATCTTAATTAGTATTTGATCGCATTAAGTGGTAGAAGAGGAGGAGGATGCGGGAGAACAAACCCCTATCGGCAAACGTTTTGCCACTTCCGTATCAGCTGATGCTTATCACTATTCAGGCACAATATCTTACTCATAAAATATTTATTTACTCACTCTATTTGGGGTTTATCTAATTTTCAAGATTATAGTATGTATTATTAATATTCCTTGGTTCTAAACATTATACTATCTTCTTTGCATATCGACCGTGCTGCATGTAATCTAAAAGTAAACAAAGTCATCTGAGAGAAAAAGAAAACTATCCAATTCGTTACAAAGAAAACGTATATCGGGGAAACTTAAATGAAATATATATATTCTCTACACGCTATTTCCCTGATGGTATTATATCGAAAGTTTGTTTTCTGTGTGTTCTTAATGTTTTTTTCAAGTTTCTTCATAATATTCAATCGCATTAAGCTGCAGAAGAGGAGAAGGATGCGGGAGAACGAACCTCTATCGGCAAATGTTTTGTCACGCTTCCGTATCAGCTGATGCACCCTTGCACGCTATTTCCCTGATGATATTATATCGAAAATTTATTTGCTGTTTGTTCTTAATGCTATTTTTCAATTTTCTTTCTAATATTCGATCACATTAAGCGGTAGAAGAGGAGGAGGATGCGGGAGAACGAATCTCTATCGGCAAATGTTTTGTCACACTTCCGTATCAGCTGATGCATCCTCGCACGCTATTTCCCTGATGATATTATATAAAAAATTTGTTTGCTGTTTGTTCTTAATGCTTTTTTTCAATTTTCTTCATAATATTGGATCATATTAAGCGGTAGAAGAGGAGGAGGATGCGGGAGAATGAACCTCTATCGTCAATCGTTTTGTCACACTTCCGTATCAGCTGATGCAGCCTTGCACGATATTTCCCTGATGATATTATATCAAAAATTTGTTTGTTGTTTACTCTTAATACTTTTTTCAATTTTCTTCATAATATTTGATCGCATTAAGCGGCAGAAGAGGAGGAGTATGCAGGAGAACGAACCCCTATCGGCAAACGTTTTGCTACTTCCGTACCAGCTGATGCACCCTCCCACGCTATTTCCCTGACGATATTATAGTGAAAATATGTTTGTTGTTTGTTCTTAATGCTTTTTTTCAATTTTCTTCATAATATCCGATCGCATTAAGCGGTAAAAGAGGAGGAGGATGGCGGAAAAGTGCCTCCGAGCCGGTCGATTATTTACTATAATGACACAATTTTTTTCTAATTTTTTTTCATGGGCGTTATTCACGAATTTCGTATTTTTTTTGCTATTAATTTTTGGGGTGCGTTATTGCAATTTCGTGGTTAAATAAAATGTGAAAAAAAACAAGGTGTACATAACAAAGCAGAAGAACCTGTAGTTATTTATATTAGCATGCAAATAGTGTACAGTATAAAAGATATACAGATTTACTGTACAGTAAGCAAATTAATGCACTCTATTATGCGGTGGGCAACAGGCATGCACTGGGACGTGCATGGCGGCGGTGAGGACGAGGATGCAAATGTTTTGCCGCCTCCATATCAGCTGATACACCCTTGCACACTATTTCCCTAACGATTTTATATCGAAAGTTTGTTTGCTGTTTGCTCTTAATGCTTTTTTTTATTATCTTCATAATATCCAATCGCATTAAGCGGTAGAAGAAGAGGAGGATGCGGGAGAATGAACCCATATCGGCAAACGTTTTGCCGCTTCCAAATCGGCAGATCCTTATCACTATTCAGGCACAATATCTTACTCATAGAATATTTATTTACTCACTCTATTTGGGGTGTATCAAATTTTTAATATTATAGTATGTATTTTAATATTCCTTGGTTCTAAACATTATTCTATCCTCTTTACATATCGACCGTGCTGCACGAAATCTAAACGTAAACAAAGTCATCTGAGAGAAAAAGAAAACTATACAATTCGTTACAAAGAAAACGTATATCGGGGAAACTTAAATGAAATATACATATTCTCTACACGCTATATCCCTGAAGATATCATATCAAAAGCTTGTTTGCTGTTTGTTCTTAATGCATTTTTTCAATTTTCTTCATAATATTCGATCGCAATAATCGGTAGAAGAGGAGGAGGATGCGGGAGAACGAACCTCTATCGGCAAACGTTTTGTCACACTTCTGTATCAGCTGATGCACCCTCGCACGCTATTTCCCTGACGATATTATATCGAAAATTTATTTGCTGTTTGTTCTTAATGCTTTTTTCAATTTTCTTCATAATATGCGATCTCATTAAGCGGTAGAAGAGGAGGAGGATGCAGAAGAACGAACCTCTATCGGCAAACATATTGTCACACTTCCATATCAGCTGATGCACGCTCGCACGCTATTTCCCTGATGATATTATATCAAAAATTTGTTTGCTGTTTGTTCTTGATGCTTTTTTCAATATTCTTCATAATATTCGATCGCATTAAGCGGCAAAAGAGGAGTATGCGGAAGTATGAACCTTTATCGACTAACGTTTTGCTACTTCCGTATCAGCTGATGCACCCTCGCACGCTATATCCCTGACAATATTATATTGAAAAATATGTTTGCTGTTTGTTCTTAATGCTTTTTTTCAATTTTCTTCGTAATATCTGATCGCATTAAGTGGTAGAAGTGGAGTTGGATGGCGGAAAAGTGCCTCCGAGGCGGTCGATTTTTTACTAGAATTAAATTTTTTTTTTTTCGAATTTTTTGGCATGGGCATTATTTGCTAATTTCTTATTTTTTTACTATTATTTTTTGGGGGTGTTATTGCAATTTTGTGGTTTAAAGAAAGGAAAAAACTAACAATGCACAGTAACTATCCAAATACCCGGTAGAAGAGAGACTGGTGAACACGCTGGTGTACATAACTCAAAAACGGCCAACGTGGCAGATGAGATCTTCATCCACTCAGTGCCTCACTTTATCTCGCTCGCATATTCGCGTACACCTAGTTCTTAGAATAACGAGGAGATAGATTCTCAGAAGTGCCGCGTATTTTAATTTTCGTGTAATTTAACAAGTAATTTTCCATAAGAAGCAATGATAATGGGCATAGATACGTTCCACAACCATCCATAGACACACTATACCAAAGATACAAGATAAGCAAAACATATTTTATAAACACATAAACAAATCAGAAAGACCTTTAGTTATTTATATTAACATGCAAATAGTGTACAGTATAAAAGCTATACTGTACAGATTTACTGTACAGTAAACAAATTAATGCACTCTATTATGCGGTGGGCAACAGGCATACACTAGGATGTACATGGTGGGAGTGAGCATGAGGATGCAAACGTTTTGCCACCTCCGTATCAGCTGAAGCACCGTCTCACGATATTATATTGCAAGTTTGTTTCCTGTTTGTTCTTAATGCTTTTTTTCAATTCTCTTCATGATACTCAATCGCATTAAGCGGTAAAGTAGGAGGAGGATGCGGGAGAGCGAACTTCTATCCGCAAATATTTTGCCGCTTCCGTATCAGCTGATGCTTATCACTATTCAGGCACAATATCTTACTCATAAAATATTTATTTACTCACCCTATTTGGGATTTATCTAATTTTCAAGTTTATAATATTAATATTCCTTGGTACTAAACATTTTTCTATCTTCTTTACATATCGACCATGCTGCATGGAATCTTAATATAAACAAAGTCAGCTGAGACAAACAAAATACTATACAATTCGTTACAAAGAAAACATATATCGTACTGTACATGGGAAACTTAAATTAAATATATATATTCTCTGCACGCTATTTCCCTGATGATATTATACCAAAAATTTGTTTGCTGTTTATTCTTAATGCTTTTTTTCAATTCTCTTCATAATATTTGATCGCATTAAGCGGTAGAAGAGGAGGAGGATGCAGAAGAATGAAACTCTATATACAAATGTTTTGGCGCTTCCGTATCAGCTGATACTCCCTTGCACACTATTTCCTTGACGATATTATATTGAAAGTTTGTTTGCTGTTCGTTCTTAATGTTTTTTATCAATTTTCTCCAAAATATTCAATCGCATTAAGCGGTAGAAGAGGAGGAGGATGCAAGAGAATGAACCTCTCTCTGCAAACGTTTTGCCGCTTCCGTATCAGCTGATGCAACCTTGCACGCTATTTCCCTGACAATATTATATCGAAAGTTTGTTTGCTGTTTGTTCTTAATGCTTTTTTCCAATTATGTTCATAATATCCGATCACATTAAGCGGTAGAAGAGGAGGAGGATGGCGGAAAAGTGCCTCCGAGGCAGTCGATTATTTAATAAAAAGAAAACTTTTTTTCGAAAATTTTTGCATGGGCGTTATTTACAAATTTAGTATTTTTTTACTATTATTTTTTAGGGTCGTTACTCCAATTTCGCGGATTATAAACACTTGTAAAAAGCGAACTAGGTGAACTTCAAATTAATTTATTATTATTTTGTATCCGCATTATACCAAATTTGCGTAGTCTAATCTCACGTCAAAGAAGAGTTGACTTATATATATATATATATATATATATATATATATATATATATATATATATATATATATATATATATATATATATATATATATATATATATATATATATATATATATATATATATATATATATATATATATATATATATATATATATATATATATATATATATATATATGCATGCATGCATACATACATATTTTGATATGGCTGGCTCTAGAATTAGAGGTCATAGTTTGAAGCTTCGTAAGAAAACTTCTTTGCAGGATGTAAGGAAATACTTTTTCAGTGTAAGAGTAGTTGATAATTGGAATTCGCTAAGCAAAGAGGTAGTTAATGCTATCTCAATCCATAGTTTTAAGGACAGGTATGATAAGTATCACTAAGTATAAAATGGAACCGATCAGGAGACGGGAAGATACGAGCTTTGGGCTCTTTCCCGTAAACACAATTAGATAATCACAATTAGGTAATCACATACATACATACATACATTGAACAGTTCAGAAAAGAGTTTTAGGAGCTGAATATGGAAAATGATGCCATGAAAACTTCCTTTGCTGATGCACTAAAGGGGAATGTGGCAGTAAAAGAGGCTGTAAAGGTGGTGGCACTGGAAAACATACAAACAGTTGACTATAAAGAGACAGTAATCGAAAAAATGAAAGACGTTGTGATGGAAAGGGCAAACCCACTCATCAAACAGGCACTTGATAAGGAGAAGACAGTGGTAATCTCAGGCATAAGCGAATCCCAGGAGCCAACATGGCAGGGGAGACTTGAAGAAAATAAAGCTAGGGTTGTAGACCTGATAAGAAAGCTTGGAGTAGTTTGTGGTCCTGAGGATATTGTAAGCATACACCAACTAGGTAAATATTCGAGGGAAGGAAAGCCGAGACCAACAAAAGTAACCTTTGAGAAAGGGGAAACATGTAGGGAAATATTGTTGAGAAAAAAGTCTAAAAGACCTTCAAGAATTCAAAGAAGTGTTCATTAGACGATACAGAACACAGGAAGAGATGGGAAAGATCAAAAACTTGTTGCAAGAGGCAAGAAGGTTAAATGATGAAAGAAATGAAGAACTGAATAAAAATTTTTGTTACAGACTTCTTCCAGACAAAGGGGAGATAAAGAAGATAATGACAGAAGATCAGGGGATGGGGCCTCATTAAGATTGTTATACACAAATGCTGATGGAATAGCTGGTAATGCAGTAGAATTAAAAGATAGGATTCACAACAGTAAGGCAGATATAGTAGCAATTACAGAGACTAAGTTGAGTGAGGACATAAACAGTGTCACAGTTTTTCCTAAGGGCTTCAGAATACTAAGGGTTGCAAGATCTGAGAGGACTGGTGGAGGGATAGCACTGCTCATAAGTGAAAGGATTCAAGTTGAAGAAATAAACTTGGCTATAGAAAGTGAGTTCAAGGAATTTCTTGTTGCTCGCATAAATACTGGGTCAGAGAGCATTATATTAACTGTTGTATACAACCCACCAAGGAACCAAAATAGGCTTGAAGTTTATGAGGAAAGTCATATAGGTACTATTGAAGTCATAAACTAAGTTGTTAACACGGCACGGGAAAAAATGTAGGATTTTGATTATGGGAGACTTTAATCATAAAGAGATAGATTGGATAAATCTTAACCCACACAGTGGTGAGGACTCATTCGGGGCAAGATTCCTAGATTGCGTACAAGGGAATTTCCTACACCAACATGTAATGGAACCAAGGAGGGCCAGGGGTGGAGATGAGCCATCACTACTTGATCTAGTGTTCACAGATAATGTGTTGGATATTGAAAAAATTGAGTATGAACCACCAATTGGAAAGAGTGACCACTGTGTGTTGTTGATGGAGTATATCATTGAAGATATTCTTCCTGAGAGTAGAGGCACTGAGGACATGAGGAGGAACTATCCGAAAGGAGATTACATCAAAATGAATGAGCTTTTTGCAGTTATTGACTGGAGAACCTTATTTTGCAACAAATCTGTACAAGAAATGTATGACATCTTTTGTGAGAAATATGGAAAGATAGTAGATTGCTGCATACCTGTCACCAAAGTAGGTGTAATTCATGCCAGAGAGAAATGATTCGATAATGGGTGTAAAAGAGCTAAGGAGTGGAGAGACAAATGCTGGAAAAGGTATAGGAGGAGAAAAAACATAAATGCCTGGCAAACCTACAAAAGAGCAAGAAATGACTACCTAAGTAAAAGGAGAGAAGCAGAGAGAGACTATGAGAGGGACATCACCAGGAAGGCTAAAGAAAATCCCAAGCTTTTCCACAGCTTTATCAGAGGAAAACTGAAGGTAAAAGAACAGGTTTTAAGGCTAAAGAGAGCTGATGGAAGCATCACTGAGACGGATGAAGAGATCTGCAAAGAATTGAACAAGGAGTTTCAGTCAGTATTTACAGTAGAAAATACCCCACCCCCTCAGATTGCAGTGATAGAAGCTCAAGGGCCGGTATTAGAGAACATCAACCTTACAGCCACAGAGGTACGCAAAGCGCTGATGGATTTAGATGTTCATAAAGCTACAGGTCCTGATGACATATCCCCTCATGTGCTTAAAAAATGCGCCAACACAATATCAGTGGCACTAAGTATAATATTTAAGGAGTCACTGGAGTCGGGGGAGATTCCAAGATGCTGGAAACAAGCAAATGTGATACCTATCTTCAAAAAGGGAAGGAGGGATACGGCTCTGAACTATAGACCAGTTTCCTTGACCAGCATAGTTTGCAAAGTTATGGAGAAACTACTAAGGAAACATATCTCTTTTCACTTGGAATCCTTCAACTTTTTGTCAGTGAGGCAACATTGCTTCAGAGAAGGTAGATCAACAGTAACAAACTTATTAGAATTTTATGATGAGATAAGCCAAATCTTACAGGAAAGAGAGGGCTGGGCAGATTGTATATTCCTAAACTTCCAGAAAGCGTTTGACACTGTTCCACATGGGAGACTTATTAGGAAGCTGCAATCAATGGCTAGAATAGGTGGAAATGTTTTGGAATGGATAAAAACTTACTTAGAAGGAAGGGAACAGAGGGTTAGAGTAAGACACTCAGTGTCTGAATGGAGAAGAGTTAGTAGTGGAGTTCCACAGGGTTCAGTTTTAGGGCCACTTTTGTTCCTTGTATATGTAAATGACCTACCAGAGTCTGTAAATTCATTCATGAATATGTTTGCAGATGATGCAAAGATTGTGAAGAAAGTAAAAAACGAGAACAATGGTAGAGAACTTCAGGAGGATCTAAATAATCTGCATGAGTGGTCAGAAAAGTGGCTAATGAAATTCAATACTTCAAAATGTAAGGTAATGAGAATGGGTACAAGTGCAAGAAGGCCCAAGCTTGACTACTCGGTGGCTGGAGTACAACTTCAAGAGACAGAAAATGAGAGAGATCTAGGAGTAAACATACTGGCAGATTTGTCTCCAGAAATGCATATAAATGGCATCGTAAGGGCAGCATATGCATTCTTATCAAATGTAAGGGTAGCCTTCAGGCACATGGACAAGGAAATGTTCAGAAATATTTATGTAACCTATGTGAGGCCAAAACTCGAATATGCAGCCCCCTTTTGGAATCCACACTTGAAAAAGCACATAGCTAAGCTTGAAAAAGTTCAAAGACATGCCACGAAACTGGTGCCAGAAATACGCAATCTCAGTTATGATGAGAGGGTGAGGGAATTAGACTTACCATCACTCGAAGCTAGAAGAGTGAGGGGGGGATATGGTGACAGTCTTTAAATTCCTTCATGGTTATGATAGAATGGATAGGGTCGATATTTTGATATGGCTAGCTCTAGAACTAGAGGTCATAGTTTGAAGCTTCGTAAGAAAACTTCTTTGCAGGATGTATGGAAATACTTTTTCAGTGTAAGAGTAGTTGATAATTGGAATTGGCTAAGCTCGGAGGTAGTTAATGCTATCTCAATCCATAGTTTTAAGGACAGGTATGATAAGTATGACTAAGTATAAAATGACACCGATCAGGAGACGGGAAGATACGAGCTTTGGGCTCTTTCCCGTAAACACAATTAGGTAATCACATACATACATACATACATACATACATACATACATACATACATACATATATATATATATATATATATATATATATATATATATATATATATATATATATATATATATATATATATATATATATATATATATATATATATATATATATATATATATATATATATATATATATATATATACATGAATCATCTTTTACCCCAACCAGGACTCGAACCTAGGACTTATAATTACTAAGTCAAGGCACTACCCACTACACACCACAGAAGGTATAAAAGGAATCCAACCTTATAGCTTATATCTGCTATACTTAGGAATGAACGCATTCTATCTGAATGCCACTATGTTCATATTACAGATTCCCCAACCTCACTCGTGGCTTCATTTTCGTATTTAATCCAATTCCCAAGCTCATTCGGGTCATGCAATAGCCAAATAAGCACATTACATATGTGAAAACATGAATCATTTTTTACTTCGTCTGGGACTTGATCCTAGGACTTATAATTACTAAGTCAAGGCGCTACCAACTACACACCACAGAAGGTATAAAAGGAATCCAACCTTATAGCTTATATCTGCTATAAAGTTGGATTCCTTTTATACCTTCTGTGGTGTGTAGTTGGTAGCGCCTTGACTTAGTAATTATAAGTCCTAGGTTCGAGTCCCGGTCGGGGTAAAAAATGATTCATGTTTTCACATATGTAATGTGCTTATTTGGTTATTGTATGACCCGAATGAGATTGGGAATTGAATTAAATGCGAAAATGAAGCCACGAGTGAGGCTGGGGAATCTGTAATATGAACAAAGTGGCATTCAGATAGAATGCGTTCATTCCTAAGTATAGCAGATATAAGCTATAAGGTTGGATTCCTTTTATACCTTCTGTGGTGTGTAGTTGGTAGCACCTTCACTTAGTAATTATAAGTCCTAGGTTCAAGTCCCGGTCAGGGTAAAAAATGATTCATGTTTTCACATATGTAATGTGCTTATTTGGTTATATATATATATATATATATATATATATATATATATATATATATATATATATATATATATATATATATATATATATATATATATATATATATATATATATATATATATATATATATATATATATATATATATATATATATATATATATATATATATATATATACATATATATATATATATATATATATATATATATATATATATATATATATATATATATATATATATATATATATATATATATATATATGTATGTGTGTGATTACCTAATTGTGTTTACGGGAAAGAGCCCAAAGCTCGTATCTTCCCGTCTCCTGATCGGTTCCATTTTATACTTAGTCATACTTATCATACCTGTCCTTAAAACTATGGATTGAGATAGCATTAACTACCTCCGAGCTTAGCCAATTCCAATTATCAACTACTCTTACACTGAAAAAGTATTTCCTTACATCCTGCAAAGAAGTTTTCTTACGAAGCTTCAAACTATGACCTCTAGTTCTAGAGCCAGCCATATCAAAATATCCATCCCTATCCACTCTATCATAACCATGAAGGAATTTAAAGACTGTCACCATATCCCCCCTCACTCTTCTAGCTTCGAGTGATGGTAAGTCTAATTCCCTCACCCTCTCATCATAACTGAGATTGCGTATTTCTGGCACCAGTTTCGTGGCATGTCTTTGAACTTTTTCAAGCTTAGCTATGTGCTTTTTCAAGTGTGGATTCCAAAAGGGGGCTGCATATTCCAGTTTTGGCCTCACATAGGTTACATAAATATTTCTGAACATTTCCTTGTCCATGTGCCTGAAGGCTACCTTTACATTTGATAAGAATGCATATGCTGCCCTTACTATGCCATTTATGTGTATATCTAGAGACAAATCTGCCAGTATGTTTACTCCTAGATCTCTCTCATTTTCTGTCTCTTGAAGTTGTACTCCAGCCACCGAGTAGTCAAGCTTGGGCCTTCTTGCACTTGTACCCATTCTCATTACCTTACATTTTGAAGTATTGAATTTCATTAGCCACTTTTCTGACCACTCATGCAGATTATTTAGATCCTCCTGAAGTTCTCTACCATTGTTCTCGTTTTTTACTTTCTTCACAATCTTTGCATCATCTGCAAACATATTCATGAATGAATTTACAGACTCTGGTAGGTCATTTACATATACATGGAGCAAAAATGGCCCTAAAACTGAACCCTGTGGAATTCCACTACTAACTCTTCTCCATTCAGACACTGAGTGTCTTACTCTAACCCTCTGTTCCCTTCCTTCTAAGTAAGTTTTTATCCATTCCAAAACATTTCCACCTATTCTAGCCATTAATTGCAGCTTCCTAATAAGTCTCCCATGTGGAACAGTGTCAAACGCTTTCTGGAAGTCTAGGAATATGCAATCTGCCCAGCCCTCTCTTTCCTGTAAGATTTGGCTTACCTCATCATAAAATTCTAATAAGTTTGTTACTGTTGATCTACCTTCTCTGAAGCCATGTTGCCTCACTGACAAAATGTTGAAGGATTCCAAGTAAAGAGAGATATGTTTCCTTAGTAGTTTCTCCATGACTTTGCAAACTATGCTGGTCAAGGAAACTGGTCTATAGTTCAGAGCCGTATCCCTCCTTCCCTTTTTGAAGATAGGTATCACATTTGCTTGTTTCCAGCATCTTGGAATCTCCCCCGACTCCAGTGACTCCTTAAATATGATACTTAGTGCCACTGATATTGTGTTTGCGCATTTTTTTAAGCACATGAGGGGATATGTCATCAGGACCTGTAGCTTTATGAACATCTAAATCCATCAGCGCTTTGCATACCTCTGTGGCTGTAAGGTTGATGTTCTCTAATACCGGCCCTTGAGCTTCTATCACTGCAATCTGAGGGGGTGGTGTATTTTCTACTGTAAATACTGACGGAAACTCCTTGTTCAATTCTTTGCAGATCTCTTCATCCGTCTCAGTGATGCTTCCATCCGCTCTCTTTAGCCTTAAAACCTGTTCTTTTACCTTCAGTTTTCCTCTGATAAAGCTGTGGAAAAGCTTGGGATTTTCTTTAGCCTTCCTGGTGATGTCCCTCTCATAGTCTCTCTCTGCCTCTCTCCTTTTACTTAGGTAGTCATTTCTTGCTCTTTTGTAGGTTTGCCAGGCATTTATGTTTTTTCTCCTCCTATACCTTTTCCAGCATTTGTCTCTCCACTCCTTAGCTCTTTTACACCCATTATCGAACCATTTCACTCTGGCATGAATTACACCTACTTTGGTGACAGGCATGCAGCAATCTACTATCTTCCCATATTTCTCACAAAAGATGCCATACATTTCTTGTACAGATTTGTTGTAAAATAAGGTTCTCCAGTCAAGAACTGCAAAAAGCTCATTCATTTTAATGTAATCTCCTTTCGGATAGTTCCTCCTCATGTCCTCAGTGCCTCTACTCTCAGGAAGAATATCTTCAATGATATACGCCATCAACAACACACAGTGGTCACTCTTTCCAATTGGTGGTTCATACTCAATTTTTTCAATATCCAACACATTATCTGTGAACACTAGATCAAGCAGTGATGGCTCATCCCCACCCCTGGCCCTTGTTGGTTCCATTACATGTTGGTGTAGGAAATTCCCTTGTATGCAATCTAGGAATCTTGCCCTGAATGAGTCCTCACCACTGTGTGGGTCAAGATTTATCCAATCTATCTCTTAATGATTAAAGTCTCCCATAATCAAAATCCTACATTTTTTTTCCCGTGCCATGTTAACAACTGAGTTTATGACTTCAATAGTACCTATATGACTTTCCTCATAAACTTCAAGCCTATTTTGGTTCCTTGGTGGGTTGTATACAACAGTTATTATAATGCTCTCTGACCCAGTATTTATGCGAGCAACAAGAAATTCCTTGAACTCACTTTCTATAGCCAAGTTTATTTCTTCGACTTGAATCCTTTCACTTATGAGCAGTGCTATCCCTCCACCAGTCGTCACAGATCTTTCAACCCTTAGTATTCTGAAGCCCTTAGGAAAAACTGTGACACTGTTTATGTCCTCACTCAACTTAGTCTTTGTAATTGCTACTATATCTGCCTTACTGTTGTGAATCCTATCTTTTAATTCTACTGCCTTACCAGCTAATCCATCAGCATTTGTGTATAGCAATCTTAATGAGGCCCCATCCCCTGATCTTCTGTCATTATCTTCTTTATCTCCCCTTTGTCTGGAAGAACTCTGTAATGAAAATTTTTCTTCTGTTCTTCATTTCTTTCATCATTTAACCTTCTTGCCTCTTGCAACAAGTTTTTGATCTTTCGTATCTTCCCGTCTCCTGATCGGTTCCATTTTATACTTATGTGTGTGTGTGATTACCAAATTGTGATTATCTAATTGTGTTTACGGGAAAGAGCCCAAAGCTCGTATCTTCCCGTCTCCTGATCGGTTCCATTTTATACTTAGTCATACTTATCATACCTCTCCTTAAAACTATGGATTGAGATAGCATTAACTACTTCCGAGCTTAGCCAATTCCAATTATCAACTACTCTTACACTGAAAAAGTATTTCCTTACATCCTGCAAAGAAGTTTTCTTACGAAGCTTCAAACTATGACCTCTAGTTCTAGAGCCATCCATATCAAAATATCGATCCCTATCCACTCTATCATAACCATGAAGGAATTTAAAGACTGTCACCATATCCCCCCTCACTCTTCTAGCTTCCAGTGATGGTAAGTCTAATTCCCTTAGCCTCTCATCATAACTGAGATTGCGTATTTCTGGCACCAGTTTCGTGGCATGTCTTTGAACTTTTTCAAGCTTAGCTATGTGCTTTTTCAAGTGTGGATTCCAAAAGGGGGCTGCATATTCGAGTTTTGGCCTCACATAGGTTACCTAAATATTTCTGAACATTTCCTTGTCCATCTGCCTGAAGGCTACCCTTACATTTGGTAAGAATGCATATGCTGCCCTTACTATGCCATTTATATGTATTTCTGGAGACAAATCTGCCAGTATGTTTACTCTTAGATCTCTCTCATTTTCTGTCTCTTGAAGTTGTACTCTAGCCACCGAGTAGTTAAGCTTGGGCCTTCTTGCACTTGTACCCATTCTCATTATCTTACATTTTGAAGTATTGAATTTCATTAGCCACTTTTCTGACCACTCATGCAGATTATTTAGATCCTCCTGAAGTTCTCTTCCATTGTTCTCGTTTTTTACTTTCTTCACAATCTTTGCATCATCTGCAAACATATTCATGAATGAATTTACAGACTCTGGTAAGTCATTTACATATACAAGGAACAAAAGTGGCCCTAAATCTGAACCCTGAAGAACTCCACGACTAACTCTTCTCCATTCAGACACTGAGTGTCTTACTCTAACCCTCTGTTTCCTTCCTTCTAAGTAAGTTTTTATCCATTCCAAAACATTTCCACCTATTCTAGCTATTGCTTGCAGCTTCCTAATAAGTCTCCCATGTGCGTGTGTGATTACCTAATTGTGTTTACGGGAAAGAGCCCAAAGCTCGTATCTTCCCGTCTCCTGATCGGTTCCATTTTATACTTAGTCATACTTATCATACCTGTCCTTAAAACTATGGATTGAGATAGCATTAACTACCTCCGAGCTTAGCCAATTCCAATTATCAACTACTCTTACACTGAAAAAGTATTTCCTTACATCCTGCAAACAAGTTTTCTTACGAAGCTTCAAACTATGACCTCTAGTTCTAGAGCCAGCCATATCAAAATATCCATCCCTATCCACTCTATCATAACCATGAAAGAATTTAAAGACTGTCACCATATCCCCCCTCACTCTTCTAGCTTCGAGTGATGGTAAGTCTAATTCCCTCACCCTCTCATCATAACTGAGTTTGCTTATTTCTGGCACCAGTTTCGTGGCATGTCTTTGAACTTTTTCAAGCTTAGCTATGTGCTTTTTCAAGTGCGGATTCCAAAAGGGGGCTGCATATTCCAGTTTTGGCCTCACATAGGTTACATAAATATTTCTAAACATTTCCTTGTCCATGTGCCTGAAGGCTACCCTTACATTTGATAAGAATGCATATGCTGCCCTTACTATGCCATTTATATGTATTTCTGGAGACAAATCTGCCAGTATGTTTACTCCTAGATCTCTCTCATTTTCTGTCTCTTGAAGTTGTACTCCAGCCACCGAGTAGTCAAGCTTGGGCCTTCTTGCACTTGTACCCATTCTCATTACCTTACATTTTGAAGTATTGAATTTCATTAGCCACTTTTCTGACCACCATTGCAGATTATTTGGATCCTCCTGAAGTTCTCTACCATTGTTCTCGTTTTTTACTTTCTTCACAATCTTTGCATCATCTGCAAACATATTCATGAATGAATTTACAGACTCTGGTAGGTCATTTACATATACAAGGAACAAAAGTGGCCCTAAAACTGAACCCTGTGGAACTCTACTACTAACTCTTCTCCATTCAGACACTGAGTGTCTTACTCTAACCCTCTGTTCCCTTCCTTCTAAGTAAGTTTTTATCCATTCCAAAACATTTCCACCTATTCTAGCCATTGATTGCAGCTTCCTAATAAGTCTCCCATGTGGAACAGTGTCAAACACTTTCTGGAAGTCTAGGAATATGCAATCTGCCCAGCCTTCTCTTTCCTGTAAGATTTGGCTTACTTCATCATAAAATTCTAATAAGTTTGTTACTGTTGATCTACCTTCTCTGAAGCAATGTTGCCTCACTGACAAAAAGTTGAAGGATTCCAAGTGAAGAGAGATATGTTTCCTTAGTAGTTTCTCCATAACTTTGCAAACTATGCTGGTCAAGGAAACTGGTCTATAGTTCAGAGCCGTATCCCTCCTTCCCTTTTTGAAGATAGGTATCACATTTGCTTGTTTCCAGCATCTTGGAATCTCCCCCGACTCCAGTGACTCCTTAAATATGATACTTAGTGCCACTGATATTGTGTTTGTGCATTTTTTAAGCACATGAGGGGATATGTCATCAGGACCTGTAGCTTTATGAACATCTAAATCCATCAGCGCTTTGCATACCTCTGTGGCTGTAAGGTTGATGTTCTCTAATACCGGCCCTTGAGCTTCTATCACTGCAATCTGAGGGGGTGGTGTATTTTCTACTGTAAATACTGACGGAAACTCCTTGTTCAATTCTTTGCAGATCTCTTCATCCGTCTCAGTGATGCATCCATCCGCTCTCTTTAGCCTTAAAACCTGTTCTTTTACCTTCAGTTTTCCTCTGATAAAGCTGTGGAAAAGCTTGGGATTTTCTTTAGCCTTCCTGGTGATGTCCCTCTCATAGTCTCTCTCTGCCTCTCTCCTTTTACTTAGGTAGTCATTTCTTGCTCTTTTGTAGGTTTGCCAGGCATTTATGTTTTTTCTCCTCCTATACCTTTTCCAGCATTTGTCTCTCCACTCCTTAGCTCTTTTACACCCATTATCGAACCATTTCTCTCTGGCATGAATTACACCTACTTTGGTGACAGGTATGCAGCAATCTACTATCTTCCCATATTTCTCACAAAAGATGTCATACATTTCTTGTACAGATTTGTTGTAAAATAAGGTTCTCCAGTCAAGAACTGCAAAATGCTCATTCATTTTTATGTAATCTCCTTTCGGATAGTTCCTCCTCATGTCCTCAGTGCCTCTACTCTCAGGAAGAATATCTTCAATGATATACTCCATCAACAACGCACAGTGGTCACTCTTTCCAATTGGTGGTTCATACTCAATTTTTTCAATATCCAACACATTATCTGTGAACACTAGATCAAGCAGTGATGGCTCATCCCCACCCCTGGCCCTTGTTGGTTCCATTACATGCTGGTGTAGGAAATTCCCTTGTATGCAATCTAGGAATCTTGCCCCGAATGAGTCCTCACCACTGTGTGGGTCAAGATTTATCCAATCTATCTCTTTATGATTAAAGTCTCCCATAATCAAAATCCTACATTTTTTTTTCCCGTGCCATGTTAACAACTGAGTTTATGACTTCAATAGTAGCTATTTGACTTTCCTCATAAACTTTAAGCCTATTTTGGTTCCTTGGTGGGTTGTATACAACAGTTATTATAATGCTCTCTGACCCAGTATTTATGCGAGCAACAAGAAATTCCTTGAACTCACTTTCTATAGCCAAGTTTATTTCTTCAACTTGAATCCTTTCACTTATGAGCAGTGCTATCCCTCCACCAGTCCTCTCAGATCTTGCAACCCTTAGATTCTGAAGCCCTTAGGAAAAACTGTGACACTGTTTATGTCCTCACTCAACTTAGTCTCTGTAATTGCTACTATATCTGCCTTACTGTTGTGAATCCTATCTTTTAATTCTACTGCCTTACCAGCTTTCCATCAGCATTTGTGCATAACAGTCTTAATGAGGCCCCATCCCCTGATCTTCTGTCATTATCTTCTTTATCTCCCCTTTGTCTGGAAGAACTCTGAAATGAAAATTTTTCTTCTCTTCTTCATTTCTTTCATCATTTAACCTTCTTGCCTCTTGCAACAAGTTTTTGATCTTTCCCATCTCTTCCTGTGTTCTGTATCGTCTAATGAACACTTCTTTGAATTCTTGAAGGTCTTTTAGACTTTTTTTCTTAACAATATTTCCCTACATGTTTCCCCTCTCTCAAAGGTTACTTTTGTTGGTCTCGGCTTTCCTTCCCTCGAATATTTACCTAGTTGGTGTATGTTTACAATATACTCAGGACCACAAACTACTCCAAGCTTTCTTATCAGGTCTACAACCCTAGCTTTATTTTCTTCAAGTCTCCCCTGCCATGTTGGTTCCTGGGATTCGCTTATGCCTGAGATTACCACTGTCTTCTCCTTATCAAGTGCCTGTCTGATGAGTGGGTTTGCCCTTTCCATCACAACGTCTTTCATTTTTTTTATTACTGTCTCTTTATAGTTAACTGTTTGTATGTTTTCCAGTGCCACCACCTTTACAGCCTCTTTTACTGCCACATTCCCCTTTAGTGCATCAGCAAAGGAAGTTTTCATGGCATCATTTTCCATATTCAGCTCCTGGAACTCTTTTCTGAACTGTTCAATGTTTTCCTTAATCTGGACATTATGTATGTGATTACCTAATTGTGATTACCTAATTGTGTTTACGGGAAAGAGCCCAAAGCTCGTATCTTCCCGTCTCCTGATCGGTTCCATTTTATACTTAGTCATACTTATCATACCTCTCCTTAAAACTCTGGATTGAGATAGCATTAACTACCTCCGAGCTTAGCCAGTTCCAATTATCAACTACTCTTACACTGAAAAATTATTTCCTTACATCCTGCAAAGAAGTTTTCTTATGAAGTTTCAAACTATGACCTCTAGTTCTAGAGCCAGCCATATCAAAATATCCATCCCTATCCACTCTATCATAACCATGAAGGAATTTAAAGACTGTCACCATATCCCCCCTCACTCTTCTAGCTTCCAGTGATGGTAAGTCTAATTCCCTCAGCCTCTCATCATAACTGAGATTGCGTATTTCTGGCACCAGTTTCGTGGCATGTCTTTGATCTTTTTCAAGATTACCTATGTGCTTTTTCAAGAACGTATTCCAAAAGGGGGCTGCATATTCGAGTTTTGGCCTCACATAGGTTACATAAATATTTCTGAACATTTCCTTGTCCATGTGCCTGAAGGCTACCCTTACATTTGATAAGAATGCATATGCTGCCCTTACTATGCCATTTATATGTATTTCTGGAGACAAATCTGCCAGTATGTTTACTCCTAGATCTCTCTCTTTTTCTGTCTCTTGAAGTTGTACTCCAGCCACCGAGTAGTCAAACTTGGGCCTTCTTGCACTTGTACCCATTCTCATTACCTTACATTTTGAAGTATTGAATTTCATTAGCCACTTTTCTGACCACCATTGCAGATTATTTAGAACCTCCTGAAGTTCTCTACCATTGTTCTCGTTTTTTACTTTCTTCACAATCTTTGCATCATCTGCAAACATATTCATGAATGAATTTACAGACTCTGGTAGGTCATTTACATATACAAGGAACAAAAGTGGCCCTAAAACTGAACCCTGTGGAACTCCACTACTAACTCTTCTCCATTCAGACACTGAGTGTCTTACTCTAACCCTCTGTTCCCTTCCTTCTAAGTAAGTTTTTATCCATTCCAAAACATTTCCACCTATTCTAGCCATTGATTGCAGCTTCCTAATAAGTCTCCCATGTGGAACAGTGTCAAACACTTTCTGAAAGTCTAGGAATATGCAATCTGCCCAGCCTTCTCTTTCCTGTAAGATTTGGCTTACTTCATCATAAAATTCTAATAAGTTTGTTACTGTTGATCTACCTTCTCTGAAGCAATGTTGCCTCACTGACAAAAAGTTGAAGGATTCCAAGTGAAGAGAGATATGTTTCCTTAGTAGTTTCTCCATAACTTTGCAAACTATGCTGGTCAAGGAAACTGGTCTATAGTTCAGAGCCGTATCCCTCCTTCCCTTTTTGAAGATAGGTATCACATTTGCTTGTTTCCAGCATCTTGGAATCTCCCCCGACTCCAGTGACTCCTTAAATATGATACTTAGTGCCACTGATATTGTGTTTGCGCATTTTTTTAGCACATGAGGGGATATGTCATCAGGACCTGTAGCTTTATGAACATCTAAATCCATCAGCGCTTTGCATACCTCTGTGGCTGTAAGGTTGATGTTCTCTAATACCGGCCCTTGAGCTTCTATCACTGCAATCTGAGGGGGTGGTGTATTTTCTACTATAAATACTGACGGAAACTCCTTGTTCAATTCTTTGCAGATCTCTTCATCCGTCTCAGTGATGCATCCATCCGCTCTCTTTAGCCTTAAAACCTGTTCTTTTACCTTCAGTTTTCCTCTGATAAAGCTGTGGAAAAGCTTGGGATTTTCTTTAGCCTTCCTGGTGATGTCCCTCTCATAGTCTCTCTCTGCCTCTCTCCTTTTACTTAGGTAATCATTTCTTGCTCTTTTGTAGGTTTGCCAGGCATTTATGTTTTTTCTCCTCCTATACCTTTTCCAGCATTTGTCTCTCCACTCCTTAGCTCTTTTACACCCATTATCGAACCATTTCTCTCTGGCATGAATTACACCTACTTTGGTGACAGGTATGCAGCAATCTACTATCTTCCCATATTTCTCACAAAAGATGTCATACATTTCTTGTACAGATTTGTTGTAAAATAAGGTTCTCCAGTCAAGAACTGCAAAATGCTCATTCATTTTTAAGTAATCTCCTTTCGGATAGTTCCTCCTCATGTCCTCAGTGCCTCTACTCTCAGGAAGAATATCTTCAATGATATACTCCATCAACAACGCACAGTGGTCACTCTTTCCAATTGGTGGTTCATACTCAATTTTTTCAATATCCAACACATTATCTGTGAACACTAGATCAAGCAGTGATGGCTCATCCCCACCCCTGGCCCTTGTTGGTTCCATTACATGCTGGTGTAGGAAATTCCCTTGTACGCAATCTAGGAATCTTGCCCCGAATGAGTCCTCACCACTGTGTGGGTCAAGATTTATCCAATCTATCTCTTTATGATTAAAGTCTCCCATAATCAAAATCCTACATTTTTTTTCCCGTGCCATGTTAACAACTGAGTTTATGACTTCAATAGTAGCTATATGACTTTCCTCATAAACTTTAAGCCTATTTTGGTTCCTTGGTGGGTTGTATACAACAGTTATTATAATGCTCTCTGACCCAGTATTTATGCGAGCAACAAGAAATTCCTTGAACTCACTTTCTATAGCCAAGTTTATTTCTTCAACTTGAATCCTTTCACTTATGAGCAGTGCTATCCCTCCACCTGTCCTCTCAGATCTTGCAACCCTTAGATTCTGAAGCCCTTAGGAAAAACTGTGACACTGTTTATGTCCTCACTCAACTTAGTCTCTGTAATTGCTACTATATCTGCCTTACTGTTGTGAATCCTATCTTTTATTCTACTGCCTTACCAGCTTTCCATCAGCATTTGTGTATAACAGTCTTAATGAGGCCCCATCCCCTGATCTTCTGTCATTATCTTCTTTATCTCCCCTTTGTCTGGAAGAACTCTGAAATGAAAATTTTTCTTCTCTTCTTCATTTCTTTCATCATTTAACCTTCTTGCCTCTTGCAACAAGTTTTTGATCTTTCCCATCTCTTCCTGTGTTCTGTATCGTCTAATGAACACTTCTTTGAATTCTTGAAGGTCTTTTAGACTTTTTTTCTTAACAATATTTCCCTACATGTTTCCCCTCTCTCAAAGGTTACTTTTGTTGGTCTCGGCTTTCCTTCCCTCGAATATTTACCTAGTTGGTGAATGTTTACAATATACTCAGGACCACAAACTACTCCAAGCTTTCTTATCAGGTCTACAACCCTAGCTTTATTTTCTTCAAGTCTCCCCTGCCATGTTGGCTCCTGGGATTCGCTTATGCCTGAGATTACCACTGTCTTCTCCTTATCAAGTGCCTGTCTGATGAGTGGGTTTGCCCTTTCCATCACAACGTCTTTCATTTTTTCGATTACTGTCTCTTTATAGTCAACTGTTTGTATGTTTTCCAGTGCCACCACCTTTACAGCCTCTTTTACTGCCACATTCCCCTTTAGTGCATCAGCAAAGGGAGTTTACATGGCATAATTTTCCATATTCAGCTCCTGGAACTCTTTTCTGAACTGTTCAATGTATTCCTTAATCTGGACATTCCAAGCAGCAATCTCGTCTCTCTCAGAAGAGAGCAGTGAACTAACATCTAATTCCTTTAGGTTGTCATTCAGCTGTTTGTTTTTATCTTCTTGTTTAGAAATTCTAGATTCTAGTTGACTCTTTTCCCCTTCCAGCTTCTTTATTCTTTTTTCTAGTTCCTTTCTCTCCTGCCCTTGTGCTTTATTTGCTTCCTCCAAAGATCTAATTTGCTCTCTGAGTGTTTCAGTCTCTTTCATTTCTCTATCCATATTCCGAATTTTTTCATCAACGCTTATAACCATTGCCTCTAAATTCTTGATTTTCTGTTTAAGTCTCCTAATGGCTACCCCTCCTACCAACCCATGGATGGGGGAGATTTGGGACAGAGATGGCCTCATTTTTATGTTCTCCCTCACAGAATATAGAAAGAAGAAGAGAAAGAGGAAAAAAAAGAGAAAAACTTTTATTTAAGCTTCACACACAATTTTTATATCTCCATATAAGTGCTATTTAGTGACTCAATTTATCTCTTTTCTGGTAACACACATCTTAACTTAAAAACTTGACCATGGTAATTTAAGGATAAAAAGAAAAAAAAAATGCAGCAAAACAAAAGCCAAACCTGAAGGAAAATTCGAATTTGTGTCTGAGGAGGCACCCACCTGTTTCTACTATATATTCTTCCTAACTGATAAACTCACTTGCTAACCAAGATATGTTATCACAGGATTAGACTTTACATTTAACTCAATATATATACAAAATAAAAAAAAAATAGTAAAAGAGAAAGCTAAAAGAAAAGCAAAAAAATGAATAAAATAAGACAGCTGTACTACTTGGCAACTTAACTCAGTACTGTTGACAGGTGGATATTTGGTATTTATTTAATTATTCAATTATTTTGTGTATCAAACTAACTAACAAGCTAATATAAATGGGAAGGATACTGATTTTAACAATATATAGAACCACAGGATCAGGTAAGCGGCTTAAGAGCTTTCTCCAGTTTACACAAAAAGTTAGGTAATGTGATGTGATGGCTTCACCTCTGGCAACTCTTCTAAATTTCCTTCAAGGCAGAACTGGACAGCAGCTTCTCTCTCCCCTCACGAAAACGTTCTCAATTTTTTTCCTTTAATATTTTGGACAGTCTCGTTATACAACAAATATAAGTTTTGTACTCACAATACTCTGCAGGATTTCAGATTTAGGGAAATTATGGTATGTGATTACCTAATTGTGATTACCTAATTGTGTTGACGGGAAAGAGCCCAAAGCTCGTATCTTCCCGTCTCCTGATCGGTTCCATTTTAGACTTAGTCATACTTATCATACCTGTCCTTAAAACTATGGATTGAGATAGCATTAACTACCTCCGAGCTTAGCCAAGTCCAATTATCAACTACTCTTACACTGAAAAAGTATTTCCTTACATCCTGCAAACAAGTTTTCTTACGAAGTTTCAAACTATGACCTCTAGTTCTAGAGCCAGCCATATCAAAATATCCATCCCTATCCACTCTATCATAACAATGAAGGAATTTAAAGACTGTCACCATATCCCCCCTCACTCTTCTAGCTTCGAGTGATGGTAAGTCTAATTTCCTCAGCCTCTCATCATAACTGAGATTGCGTATTTCTGGCACCAGTTTCGGGGCATGTCTTTGAACTTTTTCAAGCTTAGTTATGTGCTTTTTCAAGTGCGGATTCCAAAAGGGGGCTGCATATTCGAGTTTTGGCCTCACATAGGTTACATAAATATTTCTGAACATTTCCTTGTCCATCTGCCTGAAGGCTACCCTTACATTTGATAAGAATGCATATGCTGCCCTTACTATGCCATTTATATGTATTTCTGGAGACAAATCTGCCAGTATGTTTACTCCTAGATCTCTCTCATTTTCTGTCTCTTGAAGTTGTACTCCAGCCACCGAGTTGTCAAGCTTGGGCCTTCTTGCACTTATACCCATTCTCATTACCTTACATTTTGAAGTATTGAATTTCATTAGCCACTTTTCTGACCACTCGTGCAGATTATTTAGATCCTCCTGAAGTTCTCTACCATTGTTCTCATTGTTTACTTTCTTCACAATCTTTGCATCATCTGCAAACATATTCATGAATAAATTTACAGACTCTGGTAGGTCATTTACATATACAAGGAACAAAAGTGGCCCTAAAACTGAACCCTGTGGAACTCCACTACTAACTCTTCTCCATTCAGACACTGAGTGTCTTACTCTAACCCTCTGTTCCCTTCCTTCTAAGTAAGTTTTTATCTATTCTAAAACATTTCCACCTATTCTAGCCATTGATTGCAGCTTCCTAATAAGTTTCCCATGTGGAACAGTGTCAAACGTTTTTTGGAAGTCTAGGAATATGCAATCTGCCTAGCCCTCTCTTTCCTGTAAGATTCGGCTTACCTCATCATAAAATTCTAATAAGTTTGTTACTGTTGATCTACCTTCTCTGAAGCCATGTTGCCTCACTGACAAAAAGTTGAAGGATTCCAAGTGAAGAGAGATATGTTTCCTTAGTAGTTTCTCCATAACTTTGCAAACTATGCTGGTCAAGGAAACTGGTCTATAGTTCAGAGCCGTATCCCTCCTTCCCTTTTTGAAGATAGGTATCACATTTGCTTGTTTCCAGCATCTTGGAATCTCCCCTGACTCCAGTGACTTTTTAAATATGATACTTAATGCCACTGATATTGAGTTTGTGCATTTTTTAAGCACATAAGGGGATATATCATCAGGACCTGTAGCTTTATGAACATCTAAATCCATCAGCGATTTGCATACCTCTGTGGCTGTAAGGTTGATGTTCTCTAATACCGGCCCTTGAGCTTCTATCACTGCAATCTGAGGGGGTGGGGTATTTTCTACTGTAAATACTGACTGAAACTCCTTGTTCAATTCCTTGCTGATCTCTTCATCCGTCTCAGTGATGCTTCCATCAGCTCTCTTTAGCCTTAAAACCTGTTCTTTTACCTTCAGTTTTCCTCTGATAAAGCTGTGGAAAAGCTTGGGATTTTCTTTAGCCTTCCTGGTGATGTCCCTCTCATAGTCTCTCTCTGCCTCTCTCCTTTTACTTAGGTAGTCATTTCTTGCTCTTTTGTAGGTTTGCCAGGCATTTATGTTTTTTCTCCTCCTATAACTTTTCCAGCATTTGTCTCTCCACTCCTTAGCTCTTTTACACCCATTATCGAACCATTTCTCTCTGGCATGAATTACACCTACTTTGGTGACAGGTATGCAGCAATCTACTATCTTCCCATATTTCTCACAAAAGATGTCATACATTTCTTGTACAGATTTGTTGTAAAATAAGGTTCTCCAGTCAATAACTGCAAAAAGCTCATTCATTTTGATGTAATCTCCTTTCGGATAGTTCCTCCTCATGTCCTCAGTGCCTCTACTCTCAGGAAGAATATCTTCAATGATATACTCCATCAACAACACACAGTGGTCACTCTTTCCAATTGGTGGTTCATACTCAATTTTTTCAATATCCAACACATTATCTGTGAACACTAGATCAAGTAGTGATGGCTCATCCCCACCCCTGGCCCTTGTTGGTTCCATTACATGTTGGTGTAGGAAATTCCCTTGTACGCAATCTAGGAATCTTGCCCCGAATGAGTCCTCACCACTGTGTGGGTCAAGATTTATCCAGTCTATCTCTTTATGATTAAAGTCTCCCATAATCAAAATCCTACATTTTTTTTCCCCGTGCCATGTTAACAACTGAGTTTATGACTTCAATAGTACCTATATGACTTTCCTCATAAACTTTAAGCCTATTTTGGCTCCTTGGTGGGTTGTATACAACAGTTACTATAATGCTCTCTGACCCAGTATTTATGCGAGCAACAAGAAATTCATTGAACTCACTTTCTATAGCCAAAATTATTTCTTCAACTTGAATCCTTTCACTTATGAGCAGTGCTATCCCTCCACCTGTCCTCTCAGATCTTTCAACCCTTAGTATTCTGAACCCCTTAGGAAAAACTGTGACACTGTTTATGTCCTCACTCAACTTAGTCTCTGTAATTGCTACTATATCTGCCTTACTGTTGTGAATCCTATCTTTTAATTCTACTGCCTTACCAACTAATCCATCAGCATTTGTGTGATTACCTAATTGTGATTACCTAATTGTGTTTACGGGAGAGAGCCCAAAGCTCGTATCTTCCCGTCTCCTGATCGGTTCCATTTTAGACTTAGTCATACTTATCATACCTGTCCTTATAACTATGGATTGAGATAGCATTAACTACCTCCGAGCTTAGCCAATTCCAATTATCAACTACTCTTACACTGAAAAAGTATTTCCTTACATCCTGCAAACAAGTTTTCTTACGAAGCTTCAAACTATGACCTCTAGTTCTAGAGCCAGCTATATCAAAATATCCATCCCTATCCACTCTATCATAACCATGAAGGAATTTAAAGACTGTCACCATATCCCCCCTCACTCTTCTAGCTTCGAGTGATGGTAAGTCTAATTCCCTCAGCCTCTCATCATAACTGAGATTACGTATTTCTGGCACCAGTTTCGTGGCATGTCTTTGAACTTTTTCAAGCTTAGCTATGTGCTTTTTCAAGTACGGATTCCAAAAGGGGGCTGCATATTCCAGTTTTGGCCTCACATAGGTTACATAAATATTTCTGAACATTTCCTTGTCCATGTACCTGAAGGCTACCCTTACATATGATAAGAATGCATATGCTGCCCTTACTATGCCATTTATATGTATTTCTGGAGACAAATCTGCCAGTATGTTTACTCCCAGATCTCTCTCATTTTCTGTCTCTTGAAGTTGTACTCTAGCCACCGAGTAGTCAAGCTTGGGCCTTCTTGCACTTGTACCCATTCTCATTACCTTACATTTTGAAGTATTGAATTTCATTAGCCACTTTTCTGACCACTCATGCAGATTATTCAGATCCTCCTGAAGTTCTCTACCATTGTTCTCGTTGTTTACTTTCTTCACAATCTTTGCATCATCTGCAAACATATTCATGAATGAATTTACAGACTCTGGTAGGTCATTTACATATACAAGGAACAAAAGTGGCCCTAAAACTGAACACTGTGGAACTCCACTACAAACTCTTCTCCATTCAGACACTGAGTGTCTTACTCTAACCCTCTGTTCCCTTCCTTCTAAGTAAGTTTTTATCCATTCCAAAACATTTCCACCTATTCTAGCCATTGATTGCAGCTTCCTAATAAGTGTCCCATGTGGAACAGTGTCAAACGCTTTCTGGAAGTCTAGGAATATGCAATCTGCCCAGCCCTCTCTTTCCTGTAAGATTTGGCTTACCTCATCATAAAATTCTAATAAGTTTGTTACTGTTGATCTACCTTCTCTGAAGCCATGTTGCCTCACTGACAAAAAGTTGAAGGATTCCAAGTGAAGAGAGATATGTTTCCTTAATAGTTTCTCCATAATTTTCCAAACTATGCTGGTCAAGGAAACTGGTCTATAGTTCAGAGTGTGATTACCTAATTCTGATTACCTAATTATGTTTACGGGAAAGAGCCCAAAGCTCGTATCTTCCCGTCTCCTGATCGGTGCCATTTCATACTTAGTC
>JAXCGZ010000874.1:5000-7500 GCA_037179515.1 Halocaridina rubra
GAGTTTTTACATAAATAGTAGAGCATATGTGAGAGTCGGGAATGGTAAGAGTGATTGGTTTGAGTTGAATGTATTGTTACTTCAAGGTTGTATAATGTAGTCATGGTTTGTTTAATGTTTACATGAATGGAGTGGTAAGGGAAGTAAATGAAAGAGCATAACACAGAGGCTTAGAATTAGTTGGTGAGGATGGAAGGTTGTGAAAATTGAATCAGTTGCTATTTGTGAATGATACCATACTTGTGGCTGATACTGAGAATGAACTGAAATGACGATGGATCCGTTTTTTGAAGGTAAATAGGGTATGCAAATTAGAAAAAACAGAAGGAGGAGGACACTTCCAGAGTCTAGAGGTAAATGGGAAGAAGCAATCACTTCACCGATCAATACGTGAGCTCCAAGCCTCCACACAGAACCTGTGAGACGAGGTCGCTTGGCAAGTGTTACGCAGCCTTGGCGATGAGGGATGGATGCCACTCGCCAACTCATCAGAGCAGCAATGGAAGTAGTAGCAATAAAAAGGAGTAAGGGATGATACCTTTCGGCGAAGGGAAAGAGAATCCAGATTAAGAGGAAGAGAAGGATCATTAATAAGTCTGGCTGCCTTAGATTCAACCCTATCAAGGAGATAAGTATAAGAAGAAGCACCCCAAATATGTGAACAATGTTCTAAACAGGGATATATAAGACCTTTCTAGATTGTAAGTAACTGTAAAGGAAAAGTAATGACGAAAACGGCATAGAGCTCCCAATTTTTTGGATGCAGATATAAAAATTTAGATTATGTGATTCCTCCAAGACAAATTAGAGGCTATCTGGATTCCTAATATGGTAATGGAATTAAGAGGGCGAATTTCGTTAGTTTCGAAGACAATAGGGCCATCAGGAGCAGAACGAGATAATGAGATAGCCAGAAACTGTATGTAGGAGGCATTATATTCCACTAAATTTTGGGTGCCCCACTCGTATACCTTCGGAACTGAGAGTAGAAGAAAGAGTGATACGAATCTGATTACGAGTAGCAAATGAAGGTTGTGAAGAAAAGGCAGAGGAAGAATGAAGGGTAGAATCGTCGGCAAAGGCATGAAGAAAAAAAGAGGATGGTGACTGAAGAAGATCGTTTATGAAGAGAATCAACATAGTAGGTGAAAGAACAGGACCCTGTGG
Source organism: Halocaridina rubra (assembly GCA_037179515.1). Taxonomy (NCBI): domain Eukaryota; kingdom Metazoa; phylum Arthropoda; class Malacostraca; order Decapoda; family Atyidae; genus Halocaridina; species Halocaridina rubra. Next base: position 6,168 of record JAXCGZ010000874.1, read on the forward strand.
ATCACCACTGGTAACAGGGAATAGGTTAGATCAGTTGTTCTTAACCTGAGTGATAGTGCCCCCTGGTGGCGCTGAGCTTGATGAAGGGACCAGTAAATTCTTGGTGCCACTGAGGGGGGCTGTGAGCTAAGATAATGAAATTAATTTTCCTTATACATGGCAGGAATGTTATATTTACTTAAATAAACAAAAGCTAAACAATGAAGACAATACATGTTGAAAAAACATGTAATTTCTAGATCTTATACTCTGCATATTTTATTATTTTATCATCCACATTAAGAAAATTTACTCACATTTTCTCCCATTCTCCCATTCTCTTGTTTGGATATGCAATTAGTTGAAAGTGGGCATTACTCAAAAAGGTTAAGAACCACCGGGCTAGATGTTGCACCGTCAACAACCACAGATATAAAACGGTCAGAAAGAGGACTGGAATTTGGAGAACATGGAGTTTGGCAAACAGAGCCTTGTGCCAGACTCTTTGAAAAGCCTTAGAGATATCAAGGATATCCCCATTGTTCCTCAGAGCAGAATACCAAACATGAGTAAGATAGGACGAGGTCACGAGTAAATCTTCCCTTAAGCCATATTGGTGATCGGAGATAAGAGAGTTAGATTCAAGACGTTTTAAGTAGTAAGAATTGAGCAAAATTAGTGCAATAGATCGGTAGTTTGAAGAAATAAAGTGGTCACCCTTCTTAGGAACAGGCTGCAGTAGAGCATGCTTCCAAGATGAAAGATAGATACTGATTGAGAGAATGTGACAAAAAAGATGGCAAAGCAAGGGATACAGTTCATCTGCATACTTATTAAGAAACCTTACACGGATACTATTGGGACCAGATGGTTTATTTGCTTTTAGCGAGCAAAGAACCTTATGAACTTTGCTTGAAGAAAGTATAAGGGAGGGCATAGGCTTAGAGAAGGGTAAAGAATGAGGGGCAGGTGCGCTAGAATCGTTTATGAAAGAGTTGGCATAAAAATGAGAGGTAAAGAGAGTGGCTTTGTCAGCGGGAGAGCAAGCTATAGAATAATCAGAACGAATGAGAAGGGGAAAGCTTGAGTTACAGAAGTTTCCTGAGAAGTTTTTGGCTAATGACCAGAAACATTTATCAGTGGGAGAGAAGTTAAGGTTATCATCTTTCCTTCTTATAAAGGAAGTTTTACACCTTCGAACTTTGAGCATTACAGCGATTCCCAGCTGTTATAAAAGCGGAGCAAGATAATTCAGAAGTGGCTTGGTACAACCGGTGTGCCTGATCTCTGGTCTAAATAACCATGGAGCTGCCTCAGAGAAACCAAGGATTAGAGGGAGAAAAAGTTATTATAG
>JAXCGZ010000874.1:15000-32500 GCA_037179515.1 Halocaridina rubra
CTAGTATGTTAATAAACTTAAGAACGTTAATTCCGTTAGGTTTGAAGACAACAGGGTTTTTAGAAGAAGATGAAGAGATAGCCATAAACTGTGTCTTTGAGGTATCAAATTTAACTAGATTTTGGGCGACCTACTTAGATATTCTATGTAAACTGGAACTGAGATTGTAGATAGATTGATACGAGACAAATGACGAAAAGCAGATGAATGTTTTGAAGAGACGGCAAAGGAAAAATGAACGGTAGAGTCGTCTGGAAGGGTGTGGAAAAGAGAGGATGATGGAAACTGGAGAGGATTATTTATGGAAAAAAGGAAAAGAGTTGGTGAGAGTATAGAGCACAGTGGAACACCACTTGTAACTGGGAATGAGGTAGATGTTGCAACTTCAACAATCACAGATATACAGAGGGCAGAAATAAAACTAGAAATCAGAGCACACAGAGAAGAGGTAAAACAATAAGCAAGAAGTTTGGACAACGGATTATTGTGCCTGATTCTGTAAAATGCCTTAGAGATATCAAGGACGATGACGAAGAAATACCAGTAGTTCCTCAGAGAAGATGACCATACATGAGTGAGATAGGGAAGGAGATTGTTCACAGACTTAAAGAATTCCTTGAAAAGTTCAACCTATTAGCTGAAAATCAATACGGGTTCCGTAATAATAAGACCACTGAAAAAAGCAATAATGAACTTTACAAGTGATGCTTATCAAAATTTGGAAAATAAAAACTTTGTTGCAGGGGTTTTCCTAGACTTGTCCAAAGCATTTGACTCATTAGACCATGATATGCTAATATAAAAAATAACTTGCGTGGGTATTAGGGGAACACCATTACAGTTATTTAAGAGCTACTTAAAAAATAGAAAACAAGCCGTATATTGTAATGGGAAAGCATCTTTGTTACAAACTATTGAGAGGGGAGTACCACAGGGATCAATACTGGGCCCACTGTTATTTTTAGTTTATATAAATGATATTTCCAATGCTAGTAATAAATTCAAATATATTCTTTATCCAGATGACACCAACCTTCTCTTGCATGATAATAACCTTGACCACCTGCATTCTGTTTTAAATAGTGAACTAGACAAAAATAACAACTGGGTCTCTGTTAATAACTTAAAGCTAAATGTTTCCAAAACTGACTATATCTTGTTTCAAAATAGATCTGTAGTAGACAATATTGGTCAAGTTAATATTAATGGGAATGAAGTTAAAAGAGTTGCTTGTAAGAAAGTTTTGGGAGTAATTATTGATGAAAATTTAAGTTGGAAATATCATATTCAATCTGTCTGCTCAAAACTGTCCAAGACGTGTGGAATTTTGTATAAAATTCGCCATAACCTAACAAATGAGGCCTTAAAAAGCATATACTATTCCCTGTGTTATCCTCATATTATATACTGTTGGTCCATCTGGGGTTGTACTTGGCCGTCAATTGTAAGGGATGTATTTGTAACTCAGAAAAAAATGATCAGAACTATTACATATAGTGGAAAATATGACTCAACTTCCTCTTTATTCAAGGAGCTAAACTTGCTTAAATTTAATTACTTGATACAACATTTCTGTCTTATTATTATACATAGTGATGTTAATGATAACAGAAAATTATTTAGATTTATTCAACACAACCATGGAACCAGAGGTAACAATATAAATTTGATATGTCCACAGCCGAGAACAACCTTGTACAAATTTTCTATTCACTGTTGTGGCCCAAAATGTTGGAATGCATTACCAGAAGATTTAAAAAGAATAACTGGCATAACTTTATTTAAAAAGAAACTCAAACAGCATTTATTTACTAGGCAAAATCAAGCAGCTGTTGAATAATAATTAATACAGTATTGGTGCATCATTATGTCCAGGTTAAGGTCAGGCTACTGTTTTGTTTTATTACAATATAAGTATGAGATTGCTATATTGGAGCTTTTGTTAACTATTGCCATCATACTTTAAATTATGTGAAATGTATATTAAACTGCCTGCCAAGGAGCTCTTGCTCAGCAGGCTAGTGCCTCTGAATATAATGTACATATTTATTCCTGTATGTATACTGAATATTTGGCAATAAAATCTATGACTATCTATGACTATGACCAGCAGATCTGGCCTTGCGGGAGCCTTAGTGGTGATCGGAAATAAACGAGTTAAACTCAAGATATTTCAAGAAGTGAGAGTTGAGAAAAGTTTCGAATATTTTAACGATGGCAGAGGTGTGGGCTATTGCTCGGTAGCTGGAAGGCATAGAATGGTCACCCTTCCTAAGAAAAAGCTGACCTTGAGCATTCATCCAAGATGATGGATAGATTCTGGTTGAGAGAATGAGGGGAACAAGACGGCAAATCACCGGAGCCAGTTCATCTGCAAACTCCTTAAGAAGCCTTGCAGGCATACCATCAGGGCTTTAGAGAGCGAAGTGTCAAAGACATCACTGAATAAGAAGAATTGCTGGAAGGGGAACGAAAATGGAAGAGACTTAGACCAAACAGTGGTCAGAGATACCAAGAAGAGAAATTATCAGCTGCGTGGTCGTGGTGATTGGGAACACTTGTAGGATGATTGATAATCTGTTCCAGATCGTGAATGAGAGAGAAAGGAAGGACCTCACTTCCTCCCACATCAGTGTCAGAAGAATGAAGCCACTCACTTTGGTCTACACTGATGTCTCCAATGAAGAGAGCCTCAAGATATGTTTGGGGAGGTACCAAGGACACTTGGCAAAAGAACATATTTTCAAAAAAGAACACAAACTTAGTAAAGTTAGGAAAGCAGCAGCAGAAGCAAAGAAATATAGTGTTAGTGGAGAAATTCAGCTAGAGAACATCAAAATCAGGAGACTCAAGGACCATTAGCCTTGCAATATGGGTGATAGAGTCGCAGTAAGCACAGAGCCCACCTTTGAAACAGAAACGAGAATATAGAGTATAGTCAGAGAATTGAAATGGGTCAGGGGAAGCACGGCTAAACAAATGAGTTTTCAGAAAGAGGGAGGAAGTTAGGGAGGGATGCACCTAAGTGCTGTTTCACAGACGAAAAATTGAAGTTCAAACCTCTGATGGTAGAAAAGTGTGCAGAGAGAGAAGCAAAACTATCAGGAAGTGCAAGGCTATGAAGAGAACAATTACTACCACAATGCGTGTCTACCCTTATGCCAAAAGTGGAGTGAGCCTTCCATAATGATGGTGGAGATGAGAAAAAGGAAGCAAAGAGAAACATAAAGAGAGAGTACTGAGACTTGCAAAATGTAATGAGAAAGTGAGAGATATGTAACAAATACGCCAAAATTCGAAGTAGATGTAGGAATAGGGAGAGAACCGTAATTGAGGGATGACCTAACATGGAGCTGCCTTGACCAGTCCTAGATAAGGCCAAAATATCTTCAATTGTAGTATTGCGACAGACATCTGATTCCATGGGCCAACCTACTAGTACAGGTCACTATAATCATCCTGGCAGACTGTTTGGTTCAACCTCAGTGTAAGCATGGAATTGCTATTGTACCATGAGACTACATTCAAATAAAAAAGTTTCTGTCATAATTCCCAATTCTCAGTCATGTTCTAACTCTCAAATGAAAATCTTTGGTAGCTTTCATCAGTCTTCTTACTCTATGCAAGCACTACACTCCTAATATCGGGTCTCCATCAATCCTGTCTTATACTCTCTACAAATCCAAGAAACCCCAAAATATGATCTTATGCTTCTGTGCATATAGTCCATTTCCCAATGTACTAAATAAGGCTTTCGTTGGAGTTTCTTGGAGATTTGTAAAACTATACATTTATAGAAACTTTACGACCCTCTGAACCAGGAAATTGTTGTGTACATTTTTTACAATTACAATTTAGTGGCCATCTTGGATGTTCAAAATGGCGGCCATTTTTCTTATGTATTTCACATTATTTCCACTTCTAGTGCTCATAGTCTTATCATTTTGGTGTCTAACCATACATTTTCAGGGACAAGGAATCCAATGAAACAACCCATAATGGGCTGCATATAACCTTTGGCAGTGGATTGGATTAATATCCTTTTTTAAGACAAAAATAGAATATAATGCCCAAATCATCTGCTTCTAATACATGGTTTTTCTCTTTGCTTTCAGGTTTATGGTGAAGACTGCTTAAACCATGAGTTAAATGCCCCAGCTTAGACCAGGACGCTCGTCCAAAACTACAGACTACAAAATCTGCTTTATGTGCCAGAAAGAAGCTGGGATTTTAGTGTTGCAACCAAGAGTGAGCTCTTATAACCGTCTTCTGGAATCAGTCAAGGAGCAGGCAAGCTTACATGAAGCTGAGTGTGTTGTACTACTGAAGCGACTTGCCCACTGCACACAAGACACTCTGCAACAAGATCGAACAGTGTGGCATCATGTGTGCTATGCCAGCATCACCAACCTGATTCAGAGCAGATGAACACGTGACCGACATGAACATTCCATATTGACAGGGACACACACACCAAGAGTGAGAGGGTGCAGGTCAAGAATTGCTGATGACACGACGAAGGAGACTGCTTCCTCACCTTTCACTATATTTTCAACTCGGCCCTTGGACAAGGATCTGTGTTTCTTTTGCCAGAAGAGAGGTAATGAAAAATTGTTCACTGTAAGAACTGCAAATACTGGACAAGCCCTGAAAAGAGCAATGAAATCTTGCAAAGACCCTAAACTAAGAACTAGGTACAGCGCTTGCATTGCTGATGGTGACGCGCATACAATGGATGTGCAGTACCATAAGTCATGCTGGACCAAGCACATCTTTCATTCCCAGAGAGATCACAGCAAGGAAGCTCAGAGAACAAAGCAAGATCAAATGCAAGTGGCAAGTTTAATTGAACTGATCAACATCATACAAAATGACACAAAGGATGGTGCATACCTGTTGATGCAGGACATTGAAAACATGTATGACACACTGTTCGGTAATTCAGAGGCCCTGGCAAATCATTCCCCTACCTATAGTAGGCTTGGCTGAAAGAAATAATACTGTCTGAATTGACAGAATTGAAATCAGCATGACAGAAAAACATGAGGGAACCAGCAGTCTTGTACTATCCTGATGTATGTGAATCTGACATGGTTCATGCTGCTTTAAAAGAATATGACTTGGGCAGCTTGAAAACCCTCTACCAAGCTGCTCAGATTATTCGTTATCGAGTTGAAAAGTTCACTAGGTCCACAAAGAAGCCTGGTTCAAGCTCAACAGTGGTGACAAGTAAGCTAGAAGATGTAGTAATGATCCTTCTAATGCAATATTGTTGCAAGATATTAGAAACCTAAAAAGTGATATAGAAGAAATAAAGTGTGTCAAGCATGAGGTAGCAATACTTAGAGGGCAAGTTGATCAGGCATTTCGAATAATTCATCAACAGCAGAAGTTTCTTGAATCGTTTGATGCGAGAGAGAGACAGAAGAAGTTTATTATATCTGGGGTTGTAGAGGGCAGTGATAACTTGGGTGAAAATGATCAAGATAAAGTAAAGGCTGTGGTGGAGGCTACTGGCTACACAGAGAGATTCGACATGAATGATTGGGAACTGAAGAGGCTTCGACAACAAACGGCAAACAGGAAAAGGCCTATCCTGGTGATAGTAGAGAATAATCAGATAAGGAATGCCACTGTTGGAAAGGCCAGAAATCTGAAGCATGCAGGACCTCCATTTGACTCAGTTTACATAAGGAAAGATGTCCACCCGGCTGTTAGAAGAGAAATTAGAAGATTGCGAAGGAGAGAAAAGGAGGAAAAGGATAAACCAGAGAATCAAGGAACAAATGTTTTGTATGATGCTGAACAACGGGTACTTCTACGAGATGGACTAGTGATCGATAGATATGCACTCAATATTTTCTAAGGAGGTCACAGTTGGATAGTTGTTTGGACAGATTGCAGGTTTGTGCCTGGATTGTTGCAGGTGTGGGGGATAAACTGCAAAATGAGGATATTTTATCTTTTGTTTTAAAGTTTCACATTGTATGGTTGTTAGAAACCAAAACCAATTATTGTTTTAGTGTACCGGGATTTAAAGTGTATCAGAATCCACCTAAAGTAAATGAGAAAAGAGGGGGAGTTGCACTACTTATAATATATTCATTTCTGAAGTATGTAAAGAATGTTGATATGAATATGGAGGGACAGATCTGGCTTAAGTTATCTTGTTTTGCATCTTTGATTTTTGGAAGAGTATTTATTCTCCCACAGGATTCATCTTATTTTGAACCATCATTCTTTGGTAGTTTGGTTGCTAAAATAATGGAGCATTCTAGAATAGTTGTAATAGGAGATTTTAATTCTCGTGTAGCCAAACCTACCATTACCAGCTGTGACAATGTTGCTTATGAGTATAGTGGAACGAAAGACTTTACCTTAAATAGTCATGGACGACACTTAATCGAAATATGTAAAAGTACTGGCATGGTGATAGGCAATTACTTGAATACGGGGAAAAAGATATTAGGTGGTGATTTGTCCTATAGACAAGGGTCTGTTTGGAAGTCAGAAATTGATTTGTGCCTTGTAAAACCAGAAATTATAAATTTAATACAAGAATTGTATGTCCATCACGAAATTGCTGTATCAGACCATGCTCCTTTGAGTCTCCAGTTCAGTTTTACATCTTATAGTTATATATCAGGATCAGATCTTTTAGAGAGATCTCAAATGCTTGGTCAGTCTTATATACCTCCAGTGGACCATTATTATGCTAGTACTGGACCATCTTATAGGAATGTAAATTTGACTGAATATAGGACGGCTTTAGAGGAGTGTCCTCCTCCTGATATTAATGGTCATGAAGACGTGAATGTTTCATTGGTAGTAGACAATGCTTGTAAAATAATAAACTCTGTGGCAAAAGCTAACTAAACAGTCCTAATGAGGGTCCTAATTTATGGGAGCAGGGACAACCAAGATGGAAAAGACTGTTAGAGAGGGATGACTCTAGGTTAATTTGGCTCTCTAATAACTGGAAGGGTGAACCATCAGAAGAAACAACTGAGGGGCCAGTTGATTCCCAATTCAAAACGTATTTTGAAAACTTGTTGAACCCGACAGTAGAAATTGTACATGATGATCTAGATGTAGATTCAGCACCGTACATTCCTTTGTTAGATGACCCCTTTACATATAGGGAATTAGAGATAGCATCACATTAACTAAAGAAACACAAGAGTTAATCGTGATTTGCCCCTTTCTGTTTTCATCATTACCTGTAACATGGCTAATATTTTTTCTGACAGTATTTAATTCAGTATTTTATTATGCTAGTTATCCTGCTTCATGGTGCTATAGTAAACTAATTACTTTATTCAAGAGTGGCGACAGATTTGACTGCGGATATTACCGTGGTATTAGTATCATGGATACTTTAGCTAAGGTTTATGATATACTTCTCATGGTTAGATTAAATTTGTGGTGTTCAATCGATAAGTGTCAGGCTGGGGATCAAGAAAACAGGGGCTGTATTGAACATATTGTATCTCTTCGCTTGATGATCGCTTATGCACTTTGAAAAAAGAAGAGATTATATTGTTTATTAGTAGATTTTAGTAAGGCTTATGACCGAGTGCCTCGTGATAGGATGATTAAACATCTGAAGTCAATGGGATGTGGTAGAAAGATGCTTTTGGCATTATATGGAATATATAAATGTACAAAAAATATTCTTAAGTCAGCTATATAACATCTTCTATTGGAGTAAGGCAAGGGGCACCAACTAGCTGTCTCTTATTTATCATGTACATTGATAAAATGGTTAAAATGATTAAAGAAAGGATAGGAGAAGATGGATACTTGGGAATGTTACACGATTTATTGCTGATGGATGACACAGTCATCTTGGCGACGTCTCGGATTATGTGATATAGGAAACTTATGATCTTATCTCAATACTGCTCTGAATATGGCATGGTTATTAATGAAAAAAAGACTAAGTATTTTGTGTATATGGTAATAAAAATGATAGGGAACCTTTCATCGTGGATACCTTACTTATCCAGTATTATCCTAGATATCTATACTTGAGGGCATGGTTTACAGACTTGGGAACTATGGAGTCAGTACTAGCACGTCATTTAACTTCAACTATCTCCATCATTTAGTAAGTTTGCTGTGTGTTGTGCTGCGAATTCCACTATGCCTTTTCTGTATACGATGAAAGTTTTCAATGCTGCCCTTACTGCTTCTCTGCTGCATAGTTCGGAGAGTTGGCTAACATCTAATGTAAAATGTATAGAACAATTATATAATAAATTAGTCAAGTGTCTGTTGGGTGTAAGAAACACTACTCCATCTTCCTTATGCTTGGTTGAAGTGGGAATAAACACCTGTCAGATTGAAATCATTAAGAAAAGAAAAACATTTTTGAGGTCAATATTTAATAACATAAATCACGACGAGCCATTTCATTTGGTATTTGACCTGTGCAAGTGAGATAATACCCCAGGTTTTAGAATGCTGTCACGTTGTTTGGAAGGTGAACCGAATGGATTTACGATGGAGCAAATAAAACAACAGATACGCTGTAAACCAGACAGTGCTAGTAAGTTTGTTTAATACCGATATGAGCTTAACTTTGGTCTTGATGTGCATAAGATATACAAAAAGAGTGTATATATTCCTAACTATTTAAGAGTATCTTTTACCAGATTGAGATTAATGTCTCACAACTTAAAAAAAGAGACAGGAAGGTCGAGTAGGTTACCATGAGAGGCTAGAGTATGTAATTGTAATAATATTGTAGTACAAGATGAATGTCACGTTTTACTAGAGTGCCCATTATCACAACATATTCGTGAAGCTTATACTCAATTAGAATTTACTTCTTTGGATAATTTGCTGAATGAAGATTTTCATTTAGTAGATTTATGTAAATATGTTAATGAGGTTTTGAAATTATTTTCATGCTATTGAGTGTATTATTAAATATTGTTGTAGACAGAGCTGTACTTACCCTAAGACAAAACTTGAATTTTTGTTTTAAGTCCAAGAGGAAGGTCATGCTGAAGCCATGGGACGACGGTGCTGGATTCCAGACTCAAGAAAGCAGGGAAAACACTCAAGTGCTAGGACTGGCCTTAATTGTCCACCACAACACCAGAATCAAAACACTGCTGGACCTTTTGAATACCCAGGGCTACTGTTTGTTGTACAGCCATGCCCTTATTATAGAAACTGCCCTTGCCAATGCAGTGGTGGAGAATACAAAGCAGTTCCTGGGGGTCTATGTGCCACCTTTCCTGAAGAAAGGCACCTTTGTGTTCTTTGCTGTTGAGAACATTGACTTTGCTGAGGATACTTTTGATGGGAAGTATACCACCTATGGGACAGTTACTGTTGTTTACCAGAGGGCTGATGCACCTGGAGAGTCAATCGCTTCACCTCTGGAGATTGGTAATTCAAAGTCAAGGAGACTCTCGGTGCTGCCACATCACACGCCAATACTACCATGCGAAAAGCCAAAAACAACACCACACAAGGGGATGAATGAATTTACCATCATCAATAACGCTGGTGTAGAGGCCATTTGTCAGCACAAACAGCTTGGATGGCTGATTGCATTCACCCTTTCAAGGATGAAGGAGGGTTCAAGCAAGATCCCAGGATGGGATGCCTACATCTCTTTGCTGTCAACAAGCAAGCAAGTGACCAAAGTAGGTGTTTTGCCACTTCTTCCAGAAGTGGCATATGAGTGGGCAACACTACTGACAGTAATGAAGCAGGCTTGAAAGCTGAAGGATTTGGCAGTTGGGGAAGAACATATCACGGTTATTTCAATGGACATGGCCCTGTATGAGAAAGCAGTTCAGCTAGTGGATGATAGGCAACACCGGAAAGGAAAAGCGCTGCCACAATTTGGAGAGCTGCACGTGGTCATGGCTGCTTTAAGAGCCCTAGGATCATCAATGGAAGACTCTGGCATAGATGATGCCTGGCTGGAAGCAGATATGTATGGTTCTGCCACTGTCAGACAGATCCTTAAATGTACTCACTACAAGCATTCCCTGCGTCCCCACATCTACTCATATGTTGCCTTGTATGAACTGGTAACAGCGCAATTCTTCGAGGACAGCCCAGACCTGAAAGAAATACGATTGGAAGCCTCATTTGAGGTAAAAGCAGCATGCTCGGAGTTTGGCAAGAAGAAATACGCTGAATCTGTGAAGCAAGCCAATGTCAACCTGCTGCAAACATTGAGTGAGGGGAATGTGGTGAAAGAAGGCCAAAAATGCAATATTTTGGTCAATGATGAATAGTTGCACCGAGTGGAGGTGATTCTGCACTTTGTGGCTGCTTCTCAAAATGCTGATCTTCATCTCCACCTCGGAGCAGGAGAAGCACTCAGCAAGTTGTTCTTCGCAGTGGACAGAATCAGGTACAGGCGACTTTGGCCACACTACATAGCAGACATGCATGCACTGGAAACAGAACACCCGGAGACGTGGAACTGGAGAAAGGCCACATCTCTGTCATGAAGAGTAGAATCTTGTTCGTGTCTCTTGATGCTGACCATGCTTGCGAACAGGTAAACCGAATGATGAGGGTCCATGCTGGCCTCACTGGCATCTCTAGCAATGCCAATGCTAGGCAGAGGATATTCTTGGCCTCTCCAGAGCTGTCCACCTTGGCCAAGCAATTCAAGGACCAGTTCTGCATCACAGGATACCAAACAAAGGAACATCATGACCTCTCCCCAAGTATGGTCAAGCGTGAGCATGGAACCATCACTAAACTCAAAGATGCCATAGTGAGCCACAGCAATCCATTTGCTCTTGAGGGTGACAGGATATACAATCTCATAACGCATGCATACGTCCCAGATGACTATGTGCCGCAGATCCTGAACATAGATATCACTGGCCAGAAGCTGTATGAAGAGTTCGTGTTTGAGAGGATCAATGGAGAAGTCAGCATCTGGGTTCCTGTGAGGAAAGAAAACAACAAGCTGTACATGTCAGGCAACAAGAAATGTTCAGTGAAAGTTCAGAACAATGTCGTGGATCTGAGAGAAACCGAAGATCTGTATAGGAGGTTGATGGTTCTTGCCTGCTCCAACAGAGATGTTAACCACACACAAGGAGTTGGTACCTATGAGTTCATGGTGACACCAAGGTCACTCTTTGCCCCAAATAGACAGGTCTTGCCATGCAGTGACATATCCAAATTTACTCATACACTGGACAAACTAGCAATGCCAGAACTTACAGAAGCAAGGGAACAGCTAGAAGAAGACACAAGGTGACTGATTCTGATTTTGCCAAGCTCACTCGGATAATTGCAGTGGTTGACAGGATGGTTCTTCTCCAGAAGCTGACTAAGAAACCTGCATCTGTTGTGACCGTGAAGGATCTCAGTGTTTGCTATATTGAAAAACTTGTGAACCTCACCAGAGACTCAGATGAAATTATTCTTGTGTTTGACATCTACAATGCCAACTCCCTGAAGAACAGAACCAGGCAAAAGAGGCGACAAGGGAGGGACCCAGTACAGTATGAAGTACAGGATGAGATCACTATCTAGCACATCATGAGGAGTCGCTTCTTGTCACATGATCAGACAAAGGCCGATCTCACAGAGTATTTGGCTCAGAAAACACTGGACTTCAATAAAGATTCATCTATGCTGATCATCACATCTGCTGCAGGCCACACAAGAAGCAACAAGGATGTCGGTCACTTCCCTCACAACAACCACGAGGAAGCAGACACACTGATGATAAGCCTGGGAGTCATTGTAACTGCCCACTCCTCAAGGAATATGGAAATGATATTCTTCTCTCCTGATGCCGATATTCTTGTCCTGCTCATAGCAAATTATGATGTACTGCCAATGTCTCCATGACTTCAGAGACACTTCACATCAAGCCAATATGGACAGGTCTGGGATCAGAGAAGACAAAAGCATTGCCTGCATTGCACACATTCTCTGGGGCCGACAACACTGATTGCTTTGCATGGATAGGTAAACTGACCTGGTTCAAGTTGTTTCTAGATGCTGATGATGACATCATCAGGGTTCTATCCATGTTATGTGATGACGCAGGTGTGAGTGAAAATGTTCTGCAAACCTTGGCTAGGTTTGAATGCCAGGCATACTGTCCGAAGGGCATTTAGATCTCAAGCATTCGTGATCTACGCTGGCACCTATTCTCCAAATACATGGCAGAAAGTGAATAGCTTGAAGCAGCACATCATGACACATGTGCAAACACTAATCTGGGGTCAGGCTTCTCTTCTCAATCAGGAACTGCTGGACCCGCTTCAGAATGGGTATCACAAGGGTGATGATGGCCTGTTAAAGCCAACGACCAAGTCTTCCCCCAGCACCCAAGGTCATTATGGAGATGGTCAGATGTCACTGCAAGAAAGACTGCACGTTCCAGCACTGCTCGTGCAAGTCCAAGGCCTTATCTTGCACAGACACGTGTTTGTGCAGTGCACATTGTGACAATGACGAAGATGCTGAATGCAACTCCTGTGATTCTGATGATGAGATTGACAATGATGATTAAATATGTACCATTGCTGTGCCGAGAATAGTTTTTGAATATTTTCTTGATTAAAGTCCACATTCCTATTCACATTCCATCATTGTATGTGGTAATTTTTCAATTTTTGTTTTGTTCTAATTAGATCAATATGTTATGCCAGTTGTTGTGTTTACAATAGGAGTACTATATGATTGCTCTAGTAATTTTCATGGCAGTTACAAGATCAAGTGAATAAATTTTGAGTGAGTAGAAATTGAACAATATCAATAGCAATTAACACGAACAATCATTGCATGTGACTGCATGCATAAGTATTTTGATTGCCAGCCCCGCAAAAAACACCCCCCCAAAAAAAAAACTGAAATATAAACCTAAAACACCCACCTCTTAGCATTTTTTTTTTCAGGATGTCCTTCAGTATACATGCACCAGAAGTGTACTTTAGGTGATTACTCCTGTACACACCTATCTACTATGCCAGCAAGTTAATTGTAACCTTACAGAAGATATATATTTTTCTAAAATTTATATTAATATGCATAATGTATTACAATGAGAGGTTACCTTCAATAAATACCTTTTAGTGTGTATACTGTATTTATAATTAAGGGATGTTTTATATATATATATATATAATATATATATATATATATATATATATATATATATATATATATATATATATATATATATATATATATATATATAAATTTATATTAATATGCATAATGTATTACAATGAGAGGTTACCTTCAATAAATACCTTTTAGTGTGTATACTGTATTTATAATCAAGGGATGTTTTATATATATATATATATATATATATATATATTATATATATATATATATATATATATATATATATATAATATATATATATATATATATATATATATATATATATATATATATATATATAATATATATATATATATATATATATATATATATAGATATATATAAACTCTAATCAATACTATTATTAATGGTACTTCCTTATCTTGTCACGCTGTTTTCAAAAAAATTATGGTAATACTGAAAACTTACGAAAACAAGTTGAATTCATTGTATACATAATTGACTTTTTATTTTGATATAAATACAAAAATTTGATACCAAATATTAACTCATCAGTAGCAAATTCTTTTAAGCAGTTGTGTGTAAAATAATGAATCAGTAACATCATATAGCATTTACAATGAAAAAAATGCATATTAGAAACACCCATTATTACCCAAAAAACAACAATTTGATCCCCCCACAAAAAGAAAAAACATATAACCCCCCAAAAACCAGGTGGGTTGGGTAAAAAAAAAAAAAATTAGGTCTTTTCCAGCCCTTATTCTTTGCCTTTGAAAATGTATATTTAGACACTAAGATCAGATGTCTATCACCATTAGAAGCAGAGATATTGTGAAATCCATGAGAAAATGGCCGACATTTTGAAAGTCCAAAATGGCCGCCATATTGTGTTTAAAAATAATGTAAGCATTGATTTCCTGGTTTAGTAGCTCCTAAGCTTTTAGAAAATGTATAGTTTGGCAAATCTCCAAAAATATCCAACGAAAGTACACAAGTAACTGGACTAACACGGTTGACATACCTTGAGACAACATTATCTTCCCTGATCACTCTTCTTTTTTTTTTCCTTTTCTTTTTTTTCAATCAACGCTTGCACATTCACCTTGACCCACCAAACTCAACAAAGTAAGTTCTTTAAGGCTACTCCATTCGTATTTATGTCCTTACTTAGTGATATTAGTGTGTCTTTCCTTCTGCAGTTAAACAAATGGATAACTAAATATATAATAATGGTCGAATTTCATCTACAGAAATAAGTAATTTAAAAATTTTATTATCTCCTTACGGTATGAGTGATGTCTCTCCCAAGTCCATAAAATTACAGTTAATAAGACTAAAAGTTCTTGTTTGAGTGTATGCTTTATTATTATTATTATTATTATTATTATTATTATTATTGTTGTTGTTACTATCATTATTATTATTATTATTATTATTATTATTATTATTATTATTATTATTATTATTATTATCATTATTATTATTATTATTATTATTATTATTATTATTATTATTATTAGTATTATTATTATTATTATTATTATTATTATTATTATTATTATTATTATTATTATTATTATTATTATTATTATTATTATTATTGTTATTATCATTATTATTATTATCATTATTATTATTATGATTATTTTATTATTATTATTATTATTATTATTATTGTTATTATTATTATTATTATTTTTTTTTATTATTATTATTATTATTATTATTATTATTATTATTATTATTATTATTATTATTATTATTATTATTATTATTATTATTATTATTATTATTGTTGTTGTTGTTACTATCATTATTATTATTATTATTATTATTATTATTATTATTATTATTATTATTATTATTATTATTATTATTATTATTATTATTATTATTATTATTATTATTATTATTATTATTATTGTTATTATTATTATTATTATTATTATTATTATTATTATTATTATTATTATTATTATTATTATTATTATTATTATTATTGTTATTATCATTATTATTATTATCATTATTATTATTATGATTATTTTATTATTATTATTATTATTATTATTATTGTTATTATTATTATTATTATTATTATTATTATTATTATTATTATTATTATTATTATTATTATTATTATTATTATTATTATTATTATTATTATTATTATTATTATTATTATTATTATTATTATTTACATGAGAGTTGCGGAACTGAAAGTTTTCCCCTAAATGAAGCCTGGCTTTGTTAAAATACTGTTCCACCGTTGACTCTCCCCTTCTCATTGCATAATCACCGAACCTGCTCAGTGGCACAAAAAAAAAAAAGGGGCTATCAGGTGAGAATCCACTATTCATTCCTTATTCACTGGTGCATCTGGCGAAGGAAAGTTGTACAAAGCATATTTTGGGAGTTGAATTTTGCCTCTCTTGACTGAAGCCAGGCATTATGTCTATTGAGTAACTGAAAGGTACATAAATAAAACATTCAAAAGAATAAAGACGAGGGTAAAGTAATTTCTCCCGAGATCGGTCTGTCTAAAGCAGTGAGAAATGATGTGTGTGTGAAGCTGACAGCCATCTTTTTACTCTCTTTTCCCAACTTTGAAATTCCAGAGAAGTTTTCTTAGTTTGGATGCGGAATATTCATGAACTCACATCCCTCTCTCGGGTGAAGAGCGATCCTCTATATTCTCTTTGGAAGAGATCTTTAGCTTAAATAAGTAGAGGTTTAAGGCTTTGATGGTCAGTTACTGGTTCAGTACCTTGCCTGTCCCCAACCATTTTTAAAGAAAGAGTCTAAAGGGGGGTTTACACGGTCAAACGGTTCGTCGAACGCGGTTCGACAGACAAGTGTTTGAAGTGATGTTCGAATGTGTGAACGGGGTATTTGGTTGTCGAACACGGAACGTGTTCGACAACCAATACCCCGTTCACACGTTCGAACATCACTTCAAATGCTTGTCTGTCGAACCACGTTCGACGAACCGTTTGACCGTGTAAACCCCCCTTAATAACTAATTTTTTTTCCTCATGTGTGGTTCTTTTATTAATATTAGTGGATTAATAACTTCGCGAGGCCATATTATGGTCCAGTAACTTTTCTGGCATCAACCTTCCTAAAGAAAATTTTTGCTTTCTTCAGTTCTTGCGACTGTAGCTTCTTCAGTAAAACTAGAAAAAAAAATACAGTTTTTACGGCCATTTTATGGCCTAATACCCTCCCAGACATCAAAATCTCTGGAAAATAGCGCTTTGGAAAGAACGTGTTTTTTTTTTAAATTCTTTATCTCATCTCTCGATTGCATCTAATTCAAAAGAAAAAAGAGTGAAGACTTATGGTTTTCCTATTACATTCTTGACGCTAGCCATACATAAATAGAGTATTTTAGAGAGAAGATTAATTTTCAGTTTTCGTTTTCAAATTCCTGGTTTGCAAAGACCCTCGTAGCGAATGTTGATGGTCTTTTCCTTCAATTGTAGAGGTTTAGGGATCTTTTCCCGGCCGTACGGGTGGTATTATACATTAAACTATTTACCTTTCTTCAGTTTTGTTTGGTCGTTTTGGACCGATTTGAAAATGCTCCATTACTGGCCAGTGGATTTATCATTGTTTTATTCTGTGTTATTTTTGGTTCTAGGGCAACTTATACCAGGACAACTCATTCCCAGACAACTAATGTCGGACAACTTATACCTGGACAATTGATATTAAGGACAACTGATATATAGGACAACTCATAATAGGCATAAATATTTTCACTTATAAAAAAATAACCCACTTAAAGATAGTTATTGATAAAGTAAATAGACAATTTTTAGTTCATAGGCGTAACAGTGATCGTTTAAGTCTTTTAACTATTGACTAGCATCCTTTACATTTCCAGTTCATGCTAGTTACTGTTCGCCCAGCAAACAACTCACAAACGGTCGTCATAGCTTTTCAACGAAATTGTTCTATTTTTATATTTTGTACTTGTCAAGTCAGTTGGTTTTGTACTTGTCAACTTTTCAACTGGCATGATTAGACCTAATAATAGCCTGGAAGGTTTTCATAATGCCTTACAAAATTCAATTTCATGCCAACATCCGAATATCTGGAAATTAATAAAAGCAATATAACTGGAGGCGATTTTGGCTCAGAAAGAGAAAATTGATTTGGAACGGAGAGTGAAAATAACTTCAAAACAGCTTTACAAAGAGTGCAACAAGCGACTGATAACTTTACTTGAAAAGAATGATCCTTGCCAAAAAATGTCTTTCATAAAAGCTGTGGTATAAAATCTGCTCTGAGTGTCAGTTTTAGTAAATTCTTTTTATATTGACAGTCTTTAATGTTTCTAGCTTTCATTTTTCCCCAAAACAATAACGTATGTCAGTGGCAAAGCATGCGTGTTCTTACCTGATTTTTCTTT
>JAXCGZ010000875.1:0-2500 GCA_037179515.1 Halocaridina rubra
TGTGATTACCTAATTGTGTTTACGGGAAAGAGCCCAAAGCTCGTATCTTCCCGTCTCCTGATCGGTTCCATTTTTAGACTTAGTGATACTTATTATACCTGTCCTTAAAACTATGGATTGAGATAGCATTAACTACCTCCTCGCTTAGCCAATTCCAATTATCAACTACTCTTACACTGAAAAAGTATTTCCTTACATCATGCAAACAAGTTTTCTTACGAAGCTTCAAACTATGACCTCTAGTTCTAGAGCCAGCCATATCGAAATATCGATCCCTATCCACTCTATCATAACCATGAAGGAATTTAAAGACTGTCACCATATCCCCCCTTACTCTTCTAGCTTCGAGTGATGGCAAGTCTAATTCCCTCAGCCTCTCATCATAACCGAGATTGCGTATTTCTGGCACCAGTTTCGTGGCATGTCTTTGAACTTTTTCAAGCTTACCTATGTGCTTTTTCAAGTGCGGATTCCAAAAGGGGGCTGCATATTCCAGTTTTGGCCTCACATAGGTTACATAAATATTTCTGAACATTTCCTTGTCCATGTGCCTGAAGGCTACCCTTACATTTGATAAGAATGCATATGCTGCCCTTACTACGCCATTTATATGTATTTCTGGAGACAAATCTGCCAGTATGTTTACTCCTAGATCTCTCTCATTTTCTGTCTCTTGAAGTTGTACTCCAGCCACCGAGTAGTCAAGCTTGGGCCTTCTTGCACTTCTACCCATTCTCATTACCTTACATTTTGAGGTATTGAATTTCATTAGCCACTTTTCTGACCACTCATGCAGATTATTTACATCCTCCTGAAGTTCTCTACCATTGTTCTCGTTTTTTACTTTCTTCACAATCTTTGCATCATCTGCAAACATATTCATGAATGAATTTACAGACTCTGGTAGGTCATTTACATATACAAGGAACAAAAGTGGCCCTAAAACTGAACCCTGTGGAACTCCACTACTAACTCTTCTCCATTCAGACACTGAGTGTCTTACTCTAACCCTCTGTTCCCTTCCTTCTAAGTAAGTTTTTATCCATTCCAAGACATTTCCACCTATTCTAGCCATTGATTGCAGCTTCCTAATAAGTCTCCCATGTGGAACAGTGTCAAACGCTTTCTGGAAGTCTAGGATTATGCAATCTGCCCAGCCCTCTCTTTCCTGTAAGATTTGGCTTACCTCATCATAAAATTCTAATAAGTGTGTGTGTGTGTGTGTGTGTGTGTGTGTATGTGTGTGAGTGTTAGTGTGTGTGTGTGTGTGTGTGTGTGTGTGTGTGTGTGTGTGTGTGTGTGTGTGTGTGTGTGTGTGTGTGTGTGTGTGTGTGTGTTTATGAGTGTAACACCGGGACAGGCAAACTCTGTCCTCATCAATGAAGGCCCGGGTACGAGAAAGCACCAAGATGAAGGAAAAGGAAAAGGATAAGGACAAGGCAGAGATGAAGGGATTTCACACAAAGGAAAATGACAAACAGAAAAAACAGTCAAAGTACAGAGGACCCAGAGATATGGAGGACTAGGCCCTGATCTGATATGGAGATAGATCCGCTTTTTGAAAGATGATAGGTCATAAGAATTAGGAAAGACAGAAGAGGGAAGAGAGTTCCAGAGTCTGGAGGTAAATGGGAAGAAGCAGTCGCTGCAACGACCAATCCGCGAGCTACAAATCTCCACACAATATCTGTGAGAAGAGGCCAGTTGATGAGTGTTACGTGGCCTCGGTAGTGGGGGAGGGATGCAACTCACTAACTCATCAGAGCAGTGATGGAAGTAGTAGCAATAGAAAAGAGAAAGGGAAGATACATTACGGCGAAGAGAGAAAGAATCCAGATTAGAAGTAAGAGAAGGATCATTAATGAATCTGACTGCCTTAGATTCAACCCTATCAAGGAGATAAGTATAAAAAGAAGCACCCCAGATGTGTCAGCAGTATTCTCAGCAGGTAAGGATAAAACCTTTATAAATTTTAAGTAACTGTAAAGAGGAAACGTAATGACAAAAACGAAACAAAGCCCCCAATTTTTAGGATGAAGATCTAGAAATTTGGATTATGTGATTCCTCCAAGACAAGTCAGAGGCTATATGGATTCCTAAAATGTTGATACAATTAAAAGGGTAAATTTCGTTATTATCGAAGACAATAGGGTTATCAGGAGGAGAAGATGAAAAAGAGATAGCCAGAAACTGTGTCTTGTAGGCACTGAATTTAACTAAATTTTGAGTACCCCACTCAGATACCCTCTGCAAATTGGAGTTAGGAGTAGAAGAAAGAGTGATACGAGACTGATTACGAGCAGCAGATAAAGGTTGTGAAGACAAGGCAGAGGAAAAGTGGAGGGTGGAATCATCAACAAAGGCATGAAGAAGAGAGGAAGATGGGGATTGTAGAAGATCATTGATGAAGAGAAGGAAAAGAGTAGGTGAAAGAACAGAGCTCTGTGGAACACCACTGGTAACAGAGAAAGGGCTAGATTCACACCGTTAACAACTACAG
>JAXCGZ010000875.1:5000-12500 GCA_037179515.1 Halocaridina rubra
TCTCTTGCTATTCCATTACATTTGACAAATCATAACACTCCCCACATCTGTCTATTTTAGCTCTATATTTCCTCATATTTTCTATTATTTATGGAAGGTCCACATTTTATGGCCCCAAGTACCCGGGGGCCTCAGAGATTCTTCGCACCCGTCTATGCCGGGTACTGGGGGCCATAAAATGTGGACCTTCCATAAATAATAGAAAATATGAGGAAATATAGAGCTAAAAGAGACAGATGTGGGGAGTGTTATGATTTGTCAAATGTAATGGAATAACAAGAGATGTGTACAGAATACGCCAGAATATTCAGTGTAGATATAGGCATGAGAAAAGAACCGTCCTGAAGGAATACTCAACCGGAACTGTCTGGACACTCACCTAGGCATACAAACTTTGGGAAGGCCCGATCATACCACGGCACGTACTCAAACCAGCGTTACACATCCAACGGCAGGTACAGACACCAGGATCCATGGGCTAACCCCAGAACACACTACAATGATGAATGCCCAGCAGAATCACACAGTCGAAACTACAACTATGACTATGGATACCACCCCAATGAAACATGGTAAGAATGTAACATTAGTACATGTGAACCCTCAGTCCCTGCTCGCTCATTTTGAGGAAATAATAATGCTAACAAAAGACTACAACATAGACATCCTCTGTGTAAGTGAAACTTGGCTTCCTCCTACAACTGAAAATAAATATGTGAATATCCCAGAGTTTAAAATATTTCGCAATGACCATGGCCGAGGGGGTGGGGTTTGTATTTATGTTAGAAATTATCTTAGTGCATCAGAAATAACCACAGGTTTAGAAAAAACTGAGGAGCTCGAAGATTTATGGATCACTGTGCAGTATCAGAAACTTCCATCTTTCATTGTAGGGTGTGTTTACCGTCACCCTAAAGCACCTACCAGTTCATTCAATCATCTGCTAGGAACATTCAGAAATATCTGTGTGCGTCGTAAACCCATATACATACTTGGTGATTTTAATGATGACTTGCTCTCAGCAGATAACAAAATGAAAAGGGTGATCAACACTGTGAAGTTAACACAAATAGTGACAAAACCGACCCGCATAACCCCTAATTCTAGGACTCTTATAGATCTGATAATAACAAATAAAGTGGAAAGTATACCCTATTGGGACGTAGTTCCCTGCCCAATTGCAGACCACGAGCTGAACATTGCTATGCTAAACATAAACAAGCCGAAAAGGAAGCCTCTCCTCAAGACATTCCGGTGTCTAAAAAATTACTCCCCTGATATCTTTTGTGAAACATTAATCAACAACACAAATGCACTTAATAGAATTAAATACACAGATAACGTCGATTTGCAGGTTGAGATTTTAACAAAAGTCTACCTTGAATGCTTAGATAGTTGTGCACCCATTGTAACAAGAAAAATAACCCGCCCCTCAGCCCCCTGGCTAACTAATGACATCAAAGAGGCAATGCAAATCAGAAATCAAATACAAAAAGAGCTAAAAATGAATAGATATGATATGACTCTCCGAGAACGTTATAAAACAGAAAAGAAACGTGTCAGATCTCTCATCAGTGTAAGTAAAAAAGACTTTTACAAAAAACAATTTAATGACTCTAGACATGATACAGCAGCAACATGGAAAGTGATAAGAAGCATGATACCAAATGAAAAGAGTACCTCGGAAAGTTATGAAAATATTACGGAGTTGAAAGACAAAGCAGATAACTTTAATGACTATTTTGCTAACGTTGGCAAAAATACATATGAAAAAACTCAAGAAAACATCAACTCAGTGAATATGAGTAATTGCTTAAATGACAATTCTTCCAATGAAAACACAAGAGAGTACTTCAAGCTAACTCCTATAGATTGTGCTACCCTAATTCTTACCATAAAGAGCCTAAGAAACTCTGGCTCTTATGGTTCAGATGGTATACCATTTCAGTTCATCAAAGATGCTCTACCCATGATTGCATCCTATATTCTAAATATTATGAACACTTCCATTGTTACTAAAAAGTTTCCTGACTCTTGGAAATTATCACATGTAATACCTCTGCATAAAAAGGGGGGCAGAGAAGATGTGACAAACTATCGTCCCATTTCCCTGCTACCCATTTTCTCTAAAATATTAGAAAAAATTGTTGCATGCCAACTTATGTCATATTTAGAATCTGTTAGACTACTAACGATTAGCCAACATGGTTTCAGACCAAAACTCTCGACGGAAACTGCACTGCTTAAAGTTACGAATAGTATATATAATAATATAGATATGAAAAAAATATCTATACTAATTTTGTTAGACTTATCAAAAGCCTTCGACAGTGTAAACCATGAAATTCTTTTAAGTAAATGTATTAACTTAAATATTGATCCAAGCTGGTTTAGCGAGTATCTATCTAATCGTAAACAGTCCATACGTCTTAACAACATTATCTCTGTGCCAAAGGATGTATCATTTGGTGTTCCACAGGGATCAGTACTTGGTCCTATCCTCTTCTCCATTTACGTAAATGATCTATCTTCTTTCATTTCTGACTCTAGTCGTACAATATGCAGATGACACTCAACTACTCCTTAGTGGTGATATTAATAACCTCCCAGAGCTAACTTTAAGAGCAGAAAACACTCTGTCAAAAATTAAAACCTATTTCCAAGAAATTGGGCTGTTAATTAATGAAAGTAAAACACAGTGCATATTTATTGGTTCAAGTTTCCACATAGCACAAATTCCAGAAAACACAACAATTAATTTTTGCGACAATATTATCACACCTAGCAAAACAGTCAAAAACCTAGGAATTCACTTTGATAATCACATGTTGTTTGATTCCCACATAGATAAAGTATGCAAAAAGGTTACAGGAACATTAATGTACTTATCATGTATAAAAGACAATTTTGAGACTACCACTCGAATAACTGTTGTTGAATCTCTAGCCCTAAGTCACATTAATTACTGCACAACTGTTTGGGGATCTACCACTAAGACTCAGATAAACAGAATACAGAAGCTTATTAATTTTGCAGCTCGAGTTGCCCTGGGAGGAATAGGAAAATATGACCACATCACACCAGCTCTCAATAAACTTGGGTGGCTGCGGGCAGAAAATAAGGTCGCTTATGCTATTTATGTTTTTGTATTCAAAATTTTGGATCATCATTATCCTAGCTGGCTATTTGATTTAAAAACAATCAGGGATATAAGGGGAACCAACACAAGACAGAGCAGTGAGCTCTTTATTCACAGAACAAACACAGAAGCAGGTTCAAAGATGATCACTATCAAAGGGCCAACACTCTGGAATAATATTCCAGAGCATCTTAAAAATGCATCCTCCTTCACAGCTTTCAAAGGCAAACTATATAGTTTTCTTTTGGACAAATAGTTGCTGTTCATTAAGAACTAATTATTCTCATTGTAAGGAAACAAATATGGAAATGATGCCGATAATAACGATCCTGTATTTAGTGGCATACTTACTACTTTATTATTAACATTATTGTTAAAATTTTTAGTGCAGCATTATTATTTTTTATGAAAGCTACATTTGATTTAACTATATGTCTAACCCTCTTATTTATTAGTTTAATTACATGTCTACTTATAAGTTACTATTAATGTTGAATAACCATTGTACAAAATGGAAATAAATGTTTTGATTTGATTTTGATTTGATTTGATTAATACCTACAGTCGTAGTCTTTCAACGGGCGGCTGGTGTCTTACACCAGGACTTGTCCAGACAGTTCCGGTTGAGTCTTCCTTCAGGACGGTTCTTTTCTCATGCTTATATCTACACTGAATATTCTGGCGTATTCTGTACACATCTCTTGCTATTCCATTACATTTGACAAATCATAACACTCCCCACATCTGTCTCTTTTAGCTCTATATTTCCTAATATTTTCTATTATTTATGGAAGGTCCACATTTTATGGCCCCCAGTACCCTGGGGCCTCAGAGATTCTTCGCACCCGTCTATGCCGGGTACTGGGGGCCATAAAATGTGGACCTTCCATAAATAATAGAAAATATGAGGAAATATAGAGCTAAAAGAGACAGATGTGGGGAGTGTTATGATTTGTCAAATGCAATGGAATAGCAAGAGATGTGTACAGAATACGCCAGAATATTCAGTGTAGATATAGGCATGAGAAAAGAACCGTCCTGAAGGAAGACTTAACCGGAACTGTCTGGATCAGTCCTAATTGTATCCTAATACCTACAGTCGTAGTCTTTCAACGGGCGGCTGGTGCCTTACACCCATATATATATATATATATATATATATATATATATATATATATATATATATATATATATATATATATATATATATATATATATATGTTCCGATTTTACGTCACAGACTCCCTTTTTCTACCAAGAGCTAGGACGGTTGCCTTCTTGCAAAGGACTTGTTTTGGCAGCTGTAATCGTTAACCTTGCACCTCCCAATAGATCTACTTCTTTCATTCTTCACTATTCTGACATTCGTGGCCTGATCTCTAATCTTTGATGTTTTCTGAGTGCATGCTTTAAAAATAAGAAAGAGAACGTCCGGCAAAAAAATAATTACAAAAATATATGAATTTTCCCTTCTCCGCCAAAATCTTTTTCATTTTGGGTCTCAGAAAAATCTTTAAATTTTCCCTCTTTATCTTATCTCTAATGGGTGCTTGGTCAGCGTCTCTACCTCTGTAAAGGCAGAGTCTCTCTCTCTCTCTCTCTCTCTCTCTCTCTCTCTCTCTATATATATATATATATATATATATATATATATATATATATATATATATATATATATATATATATATATATATATATATATATATATATATATATATATATATATATATATATATATATATATATATATATATATATATATATATATATATATATATAAATATATATATATATATATATATATATATATATATATATATATATATATATATATATATATATATATATATATATATATATATATATATACCTACATATACATATACATTGGCTGTTTTCCCCTTTAATTGGGGGGTAGCCGACATCAAGAAAGGAAAACAAATAGGGGATTACTTTGCTCTATGGGCAATGACGAGGGAGCTAGCGACCGTTCAGATGGCACTGCTGGAGTGCCACAGCCCATCCTCCCGGCTCTTCCACAACCTGTGTCGCTTCACAACTGCCAGCTCCTCCTACTGCCCCTACCACAGGGCTAT
The DNA here is from genome assembly GCA_037179515.1 of Halocaridina rubra. Classification (NCBI taxonomy): domain Eukaryota; kingdom Metazoa; phylum Arthropoda; class Malacostraca; order Decapoda; family Atyidae; genus Halocaridina; species Halocaridina rubra. The sequence goes on from JAXCGZ010000875.1 coordinate 10,236, forward strand.
CTGTATATATATATATATATATATATATATATATATATATATATATATATATATATATATATATATATATATATATATATATATATATATGTATGTATATATATATATATATATATATATATATATATATATATATATATATATATATATATATATATGAATCATTTTTACCCTGACCAGGACTTGAACCTAGGACACATAATTACTGTGCCAAGGCACTACCAACTACACCACAGCAGGTCTGAAAAGGGAAACACACCTTACAGCTTTTATTTGCTATACTAGGGATGAACGCATTCTATCTGAATGCCAGTCTGTTCATATTACAGTTTCCCCCAACCTTACTCGTGCTTCGTTTTCTCATTTAATTTAACTACCAATCTCATTCAGGACCAAACAATAATCAAATAAGCACATTACCATATGATTTATGTTTTCACATATGGTTTGTGCTTATTATGTATGTGTATGCACGCGCACACCTGCGCGCGAATTAATCTCTTTAGCGGCATATTTATTGAGCTTTTCTTTTACACACCCACAGACTCTACAGCTTTTTCTAAGCCATTTTCGCTCCATAAGTCTTGATCCTTCAAAAAAAATAGTCTTATCGTCAGTTTAGGATTATGTTGTCACAAGAGAAGACCCGTAAGACTCATAACCATAAGAGAGAGAGAGAGAGAGAGAGAGAGAGAGAGAGAGAGAGAGAGAGAGAGAGAGAGAGAGAGAGAGAGAGAGAGAGAGAGAGAGAGAGCCTTGGAGCTTAGATACTAATCTATAGTTCCTATTATTATTATCATTATTATCATTATGCTTATTATTATTATTATTATTAGTAGTAGTAGTAGTAGTAGTAGTAGTAGTAGTAGTAGTAGTAGTAGTAGTAGTAGTAGTAGTAGTATGGTCATTATTATCATAATTATTATTATTATTATTATTATTACTATTATTATTATTATTATTATTATTATTATTATTATTATTATTATCATTATTATTATTATTATTATTATTATTATTATTATTATTATTATTATTATTATTATTATTATTATTATTTATTAATATTATTATTATTAACATCAAACCAATATTAATTGCAATAGACACACAGATACACTGGTCGTTATCCCATTTGTAATGGAGGTGGCAGAGTCAAAGCACACACTGGCTCACCAGCAAACCCACTCTCCACAACCATCGCAACTTATTTCTTCTGTGATAAAGAGTCACTATTATTTCCGTTACCCAGTCCACCACACATCTGGAATCTTTCAAATTGTAAGCTGGGTAAAGTTCATCTATTAGTGTACCCACATATCTTTATCACATAGTGACTCCCTCATCCCACTCACCTGTGCCGATTCACAGCACTGAGCAGGCGCGGGAAAATCCCAAACCCTTTTTCTTGATGAAACAACAAAACAAACAAACAATTATTTCCATATTTGTACAATGGTTATTCGTTTTCAAAATTAAGAGTAATTTATAAGTAGACATGAAATTGACGTAATAAGTAAGAGGGTAATAATTCAGTTAAAACATATATAGCTTTCCTAAAAAAATTTAGCAATAATGCTAATAATAAAGTAGTAATTATAACACTCGATAAAGGATAGTTATCATCGGCATCATCACCATATTTGTATTCCTTACAATGAGAACAATAATTTCATAATTTAGAGAACAAAGAAGGCGATATCAGTTTACATATAGAGTCGTTAGTGTTAAGGGATATTGCATTATAACATTAAATTTAATTTATGTGTGAGCAGCAACTATTTGTCCAAAAGAAAACTATATAGTTTGCCTTTGAAAGTTTTGAAGGAGGATGAATTTTTAAGATCCTCTGGAATATTGTTCCAGTGTTGGCCCTTTAATAGTGATCATCGTTGGACCTGCTTCTGTGTTTGTTCTCTGAACAAAGAGCTCACTACTCTGTCTTGTGTTGGTTCCCCTTATATACCTGACTGTTTTTAAATTAAATAGCCGGCTAGGATAATTGAAGAGTTACAAAAGGAGGAGCAGCAAGTTTGCAATCAAACTGAATGCATACTTCGTGGAGAACCATCTCCTAAACAAAACTAAAAGAAACTTAGTCATGGAGAACGGATCACCAAGCTAATGGGCGAACGTAAACAACAAAATGTTATAGATCAACTTCGTGGAGTAGCACACAATATATCACTTTAATTATATTTTTCATACATTTAATAATTTTTCAAATAAACAGTTGAACTCCTGTGATTTATTTTTAATTATTCA
>JAXCGZ010000875.1:20000-22500 GCA_037179515.1 Halocaridina rubra
GTGCCATGTTAACAACTGAGTTTATGACTTCAATAGTACCTATATGACTTTCCTCATAAATTTCAAGCCTATTTTGGTTCCTTGGTGGGTTGTATACAACAGTTATTATAATGCTCTCTGACCCAGTATTTATGCGAGCAACAAGAAATTCCCTGAACTCACTTTCTATAGCCAAGTTTATTTCTTCAACTTGAATCCTCTCACTTATGAGCAGTGCTATCCCTCCACCAGTCCTCTCAGATCTTTCGACCCTTAGTGTTCTGAAGCCCTTAGGAAAAACTGTGACACTGTTTATGTCCTCACTCAACTTAGTCTCTGTAATTGCTACTATATCTGCCTTACTGTTGTGAATCCTATCTTTTAATTCTACTGCCTTACCAGCTAATCCATCAGCATTTGTGTATAACAATCTTAATGAGGCCCCATCCCCTGATCTTCTGTCATTATCTTCTTTATTTCCCCTTTGTCTGGAAGTATTCTGTAACGAAAATTTTTCTTCTCTTCTTCATTTCTTTCATCATTTAACCTTCTTGCCTCTTGCAACAAGTTTTTGATCTTTCCCATCTCTTCCTGTGTTCTGTATCGTCTAATGAACACTTCTTTGCATTCTTGAAGGTCTTTTAGACTTTTTTTTCTCAACAATATTTCCCTACATGTTTCCCCTCTCTCAAAGGTTACTTTTGTTGGTCTCGGCTTTCCTTCCCTCGAATATTTACCTAGTTGGTGTATGTTTACAATATCCTCAGGACCACATACTACTCCAAGCTTTCTTATCAGGTCTACAACGCTAGCTTTATTATCTTCAAGTCTCCCCTGCCATGTTGGCTCCTGGGATTCACTTATGCCTGAGATTACCACTGTCTTCTCCTTATCAAGTGCCTGTCTGATGAGTGGGTTTGCCCTTTCCATCACAACGTCTTTCATTTTTTCGATTACTGTCTCTTTATAGTCAACTGTTTGTATGTTTTCCAGTGCCACCATCTTTACAGCCTCTTTTACTGCCACATTCCCCTTTAGTGCATCAGCAAAGGACGTTTTCATGGCATCATTTTCCATATTCAGCTCCTGGAACTCTTTTCTGAACTGTTCAATGTTTTCCTTAATCTGAACATTCCAAGCAGCAATCTCGTCTCTCTCAGAAGAGAGCAGTGAACTAACATCTAATTCCTTTAGGTTGTCATTCAGCTGTTTGTTTTTATCTTCTTGTTTAGAAAGTCTAGATTCTAGTTGACTCTTTTCCCCTTCCAGCTTCTTTATTCTTTTTTCTAGTTCCTTTCTCTCCTGCCCTTGTGCTTTATTTGCTTCCTCCAAAGATCTTATTTGTTCTCTGAGTGTTTCATTCTCTTTCATTTCTCCATCCATATTCCGAATTTTATCATCAAGGCTTATAACCATTTCCTCTAACTTCTTGATTCTCTGTTTAAGTCCCCTGATGACTACCCCTTCTCCCGACCCATGGGTGGGAGAGGTTTGGGACAGAGATGGCTTCATTTTTATGTGTGTGTGTGTGTGTGTGTGTGTGTGTGTGTGTGTGTGTGTGTGTGTGTGTGTGTGTGTGTGTGTCTGTCTGTCTGTCTGTCTGTCTGTCTGTCTGTGTCTGTGTGTGTGTGTGTAATTACCCAATTGTACTTGTCCTTAAAGCCATGTATTGAGTTAGCATCAACTACCTCCTCACTTAGCGAATTTCAATCATCAACTACTATTACACTAAAAAAAAAGTACCTCCTTACATCCTGCAAAGCAGTTCTCTCACGAAGATTCAAACTATGACCTCTAGTTTTAGAGCCAGCCATATCAAAATATCGATCCCTATCCACTCTGTCATAAAGGAATTTAAAAACCATCACCATATCCCCCTCATTCTTTTTTGCTTCGAGTGATGGTAAGTTTAATTCCCTCAGCCTCTTCCCATAACTGAGATTGCGTATTACTAGCACCAGTTTCGCGCGCGCGCGCGCGCGTGTGTGTGTGTGTGTGTGTGTGTGCATGTAAAATTACTTAATTGTAATGACCTACTTGTGCTTATGGAAATGCCCTATACTCGTAACTTCCCGTCTCCTGGTTGATTCCATTTTTGTACTCAATTATACTTATCATACTTGTCCTTAAAACTATTAATTGAGTTATTATTAACTATCTCCTCTCTTAGCGAATTCCAATCATTAACTACTCTTACACTTAAGAAGTACTTTCTTATTTCCTCCAAAGAAGTATTATTACGAAGTTCTACTGCCAGCCATATCAAGTTATCGATCTCTATCCACTCTGTCATAACCATGAAGGAATTTAAAAAACGTCACCATATCCCTCCTCATTCTTCTAGCTTCGAGTGATGGTAAGTCTTAATTTCATCACCCTCTCCTCAGAGCTGAGATTGCGTATATCTGACACCACTTTTGTTACATGTCTTTGATCTTTTTCCAGCTTAATTATAAGTGTGTGTGTGTGTGTGTGTGTGTGTGTGTGTGTGTGTGTGTGTGTGTGTGTGTATGCATAACTA
>JAXCGZ010000875.1:27500-36653 GCA_037179515.1 Halocaridina rubra
CACAATTTTATGGACAAATATAATAAGTATCACTAAGTACAAAATGGAACCGATTAGGAGACGGGAAGTTCCGAGCTTGGGGCTATTTCCAGTAAGCACAAGTAGGTAATTACAATTAGGTAATTACATACATACATACATACATACATACATACATACATACATACATACATACATACATACATACATACATACATACATACATACATATATTACTGAATACATAATACACATACCACACTTCTGGTTTTTCAGGAAAGACATGATTAATAGCAGGAGAACTAAGCATACGCCATTTTTTATTTAAGCAACCATATGTGCTGTCTAAATTCCATAAGACTTTATGTTAGACATCAGCAGCCTCAAGGAAAATTTTTATTAAGTTAAACCATGAATTACGTGAAGCATCAGTTTTATCTTCATTAATAGGCACTTGTGAATTGTCAAAATAAAAACCCATAAGCTCTCTTAATAAGTACCGAGAACTTCAAAGTAACCTACTTTAAGTTTCCTTCCTAACAGGCACTGCAAGCATCAAGGCAAAATTTTTTTAAAAACCCTCGTTGTACTCGCCTTGAAACAGTAAGGTAATATGTCTTAACTGGTCTTACGAAGCTCAAAGATAAAATCTAATGAAGCAAACCAGTAGTCACCCCACACGCCTCTATGCCCACCTTCGCCACATCCACAAACCTTTTCTTGTCCACTTCTTTCCCTTCTGCGTTGCAGCTCCATCCGCAGCACCTTGAAGTATCAAGGTAAATTGTTTTTATTAACCATCTTAGTAATAGGCACCACAAACATGAATACTAAATGTGGTTATAAGCTTTCTTACCTGCAATCGCGAAGTGCCAGTTTTCATTAACAATCATAATATAGGTACCACAAGCATCAATGTAAAATTTAATTATTTTCTTTCTTAACACCATTCTGGAAGTGCATAGGTAAATCCTTAGGAACCCTCTCAGTTGGCACCGTAAAAGGTAAAATGTTTTAGTGAACCTTCATAATTAGTGCCAAGAAGCGTCACAGCATATTGAGGATACATTAGCTCTACAAATCTTTCAAGTTTGAATTTTGAAAGAAAAAATCCGAGAAGTGAGACACTGAAAAAAAATATTTCAAGTAATTATGAAATATTGAAAAATAAAATATTTAGAAAAAAAAATTAATAAACAAATATCGAAAAGCAAAATGGAATAAAATAAAAAAAAATTAGAATTGGAAAATAAAAAAATTTATTTTGATAATGTTCTGAAAAACGTTACACAACTTCCAACTTGTTTGTGATATAAAGGGGGGAGATTCTCTGGAGAAATTGGAGCGAGAAAAAAAAAATTTTGGAAAAAGAAAAAGAATTACAATTTGAGGGAAATCATTGGAAAAATTTACAAGTTGAAGAAAATTTGTGGAAAACTATAACATAGATTTGAAGAGAGTTTAATAGTAATGAAAACTCTTTGTACTTCCCTGTCTTCCGGCTATGCATCTTCCCTCAGAATTATCTTAGCATGTACTAAGCTGATTGTATTAAGGATGATGAACAAGGCTTGTAGTTCCCGGTGTCCTAGCCACCAAAGCAAAATTCTGTACATCCAATAGTCTTAATGTAGCTGTACTCAGATGGATTATCGAAAAAAATGGTTTGATTGTGATTCCCCGTATCCTAGCCATGGAACACTTAACTTTTACAGCCAATGGTCTCAAGTATACTCACGAAATTATAATGACGGTAATGAATACTACATGTAGTTCCCCTTGTCCTAGTCATGCAACTATAGATTTATGTTTTCATATGATATTATGTGTATTCAGTCGTATCATCAGTTATGAAACTGTTTGCGATCCCCCCCCCCCCGTTTCCTGGACATACAAAATATGAATATGTCCTCAGAATGTTCTTAATGTGTTTTCGCATAGTTATACTAACGGTAATGAACGCTGATTGTGGTTCCCAGTGTCCTATTCACACTGAAATAATCTTGCATATTGAATAATCTTTAAATGTGCTCATATATCTATATCATTGGGAAAGAGGGAGACAGAGAGAGAGAAACAATGGGGAGAGAGAGAGAGAGAGAGAGAGAGAGAGAGAGAGAGAGAGAGATAAACAATGGAGGGAGAGAGAGAGAGAGAGAGAGAGAGAGAGAGAGAGAGAGAGAGAGAGAGAGAGAGAGAGAGAGAGAGAGAGAGAGAGAGAGAGATCAGTTAATCCAGATGAGAGGACATATCCTCTAAGTGCTCCAGATGATAATCAGGAGTCCATTTGCATAAGTATGTCAGCTCGTTAGCATATATACTCCTTATATATATATATATATATATATATATATATATATATATATATATATATATATATATATATATATATATATATATATATATATATATATAACCAAGCAAGCGCATTTCATATGTGGTGTAGTGGTAGCGCCTTGACTTAGTAATCATAAGTCCTAGGTTCGAGTCCCGGTCGGGGTAAAAAATTATTCATGTTTTCACATATGTAATGTGCTTGCTTGGTTATTGTAAGACCCGAATGAGATTGGGAATTGAATTAAAGGCTAAAATGAAGCCACGAGTGAGGTTGGGGAATCTGTAATATGAACATAGTGGCATTCAGATAGAATGCGTTCATTCCTAAGTATAGCAGATATAAGCTGTAAGGTTGGATTCCTTTTAACCTTCTGTGGTGTAGTGGTAGCGCCTTGACTTAGTAATCATAAGCCCTAGGTTCGAGTCCCGGTCGGGGTAAAAAGTGAATCATGTTTTCACATATGTAATGTGCTTGCTTGGTTATTGTAAGACCCGAATGAGATTGGGAATTGAATTAAAGGCTAAAATGAAGCCACGAGTGAGGTTGGGGAATCTGTAATATGAACATAGTGGCATTCAGATAGAATGCGTTCATTCCTAAGTATAGCAGATATAAGCTATAAAGTTGGATTCCTTTTAACCTTCTGTGGTGTAGTGGTAGCGCCTTGACTTAGTAATCATAAGTCCTAGGTTCGAGTCCCGGTCGGGGTAAAAAATTATTCATGTTTTCACATATGTAATGTGCTTGCTTGGTTATTGTAAGACCCGAATGAGATTGGGAATTGAATTAAATGCTAAAATGAAGCCACGAGTGAGGTTGGGCAATCTGTAATATGAACATAGTGGCATTCAGATAGAATGCGTTCATTCCTAAGTATAGCAGATATAAGCTATAAGGTTGGATTCCTTTTAACCTTATGTGGTGTAGTGGTAGCTCCTTGACTTAGTAATCATAAGTCCTAGGTTCGAGTCCCGGTCGGGGTAAAAAATGATTCATATATATATATATATATATATATATATATATATATATATATATATATATATATATATATATATATATATATATATATATATATATACGTATGTATGTGTGTGTGGGTGCATGTATATCTAACTACTTAATTGTGCTTACGGAAAACAGCCCCATGCTCGCAACACCCTGTCTCCTAATCGGTTTCATTTTTGTGCTTTGTGATACTTATTATACTTGTCCTTAAAAATATGGATTGAGATAGGATTAACTACATCTTCGCTTAGCCAATTCCAATCATCAACTACATTTACCCTAAAAAAAAAAAAAGTACTTCCTTACATCCTGCAAAAGAAGTGTTGTTATAAAGCTTTAAACTATGACCTTTAGTTCTCGTGTCAGCCATATAAAAAACAAATCGATCCCTATCCATTCTTTCATAACCATGAAGGAATTTAAAAACCGTCTTCATTCCCCCTTCAATCTTCTGGCTTCAAGTGACAGTATGTCTAATTCCCTCAGCCTCTCATTATAACTGAGGTTGCATATATTTGGCACCAATTTCGTGGCATGTCTTTGAACTTTTTCCAGATTAACTATATGCTTTTTCAAGTGTGGATTCCAAAAGGGGGCTGCATATTGAAGCTTTGGCCTCACATAGGTTAAATAAACATTTCCTTGTCCATGTTGCCTGAGAGCTACCTTACAATTGCTAAGAAAGCATAAGCCGTCCTTACTGTACCATTTATATGCATTTCTGGAGACAAATCTGCCAGTATGTTTACTCCTAGATCTCTCTCATTCACTGTCTCTTGAAGTTCTCCTCCTGCTCTGAGTATACAAGCTTGGGCCTTCTCGCACTTGTACAAATTCTCATTACCTTACATTTAGAAGTATTAAATTTCATTAGCCACTCTTTTGACCACTCATGCAGACTATGTAGATCTTCTTGAAGTCTCTACCATCGTTGTCGTCTCTCACCCTCTTCACAATCTTTGCATAATCTGCAAACATATTCATGAATGAAGTTACAGACTCTGGAAGGTTTTTTACATATACAAGGAACAAGAGTGGCCCTATAACTGAATCCTGTGGAACTCCACTATCAACCCTTAAATTTTTATCCATTTCAAGACATTTCCACCTATTCTAGCCATTGCTTGCAGCTTCCTAATAAGTCTCTTATGTGAAACAGTGTCAAATGCCTTCTGGAAGTCTAAGAATATGCAATCTGCCCAGCCCTCTCTTTCCTGTAAGATTCGGCTTACCTCATCATAAAACTCTAATAAGATGTTTCTGTTGATCTACCTTTTCTGAAGCCATGCTGTCTCACTGACAAAAAGTTGAAAGATTACAAGTTAAGAGATATGTTTTTCCTTAGTAGTTTCTCCATAACTTTGCAAACTATATGCTGGTCATAGAAAAAGGGTGAATGTGTGTATGTGAGTGTGTGTGTTTGTGTCTGCCTGTGTAAATGTGTGCATATACACACACACACACACACACACACACACACACACACACACACACACACACACACACACACACACACACACACACACACACACACACATATATATATATATATATATATATATATATATATATATATATATATATATATATATATATATATATATATATATATATATATATATATATATATATATATATATATGTATGTATTAATAACACTGAACTGGTAGTCACCGTGGTTCAAGCGGTTACGTCCGTGACTTTGAGGCGTCAGGTCGATGGTTCGCGCCCCGTCACGGTCTGAGGTTAGCAAGGGCATGCACTCAGGGTAACGATTACATCTGCCAAAAAAAAGTCCTTCCCAAGAAGGCAACCTTCCTAGCCCTTGGTAGAAAAGGGAGTCCGTGACGTAAAGCTGGAACAACAATAACACTGAACTGTTAACATACTGTCTAGAAAAGTAGGAAAAGCCCATTAAAGAAAATAACGAAAATATATTTGAAGTACTTATCAATTTCGTGACGTTTTCTGGCCACCGTCTCAAAGTACAATAGTACTTTGAGTAGGTAGCCAGAAAAGGTCACGAAATTAATAAGTACTTCAAATGTATTTTCGTTGTTTTACTTAATTGGCTTTTCCTACCATATATATATATATATATATATATATATATATATATATATATATATATATATATATATATATATATATATATATATATATATATATATATATATATATATATATATATATATATATATATATATATATATATATATATATATATATATATATATATATATATATATATATATATATATATATATATATATATATATATATATATATATATATATATATATATATATATATATATATATATATATATATATATATATATATATATATATATATATATATATATATATATATATATATATATATATATATATATATATATATATATATATATATATATATATATATATATATATATATATATATATATATATATATATATATATATATATATATATATATATATATATATATATATATATATATATATATATATATATATATATATATATATATATATATATATATATATATATATATATATATATATATATATATATATATATATATATATATATATATATATATATATATATATATATATATATATATATATATATATTATCAAATAAGCACATTACATATGTGAAAACATGAATCATTTTTTGCCCCGACCGGGACTCGAACCTAGGACTTATGATTACTAAGTCAAGGCGCTACCACTACACCACAGAAGGTTAAAAGGAATCCAACCTTATAGCTTATATCTGCTATACTTAGGAATGAACGCATTCTACCTGAATGCCACTATGTTCATATTACAGATTCCCCAACCTCACTCGTGGCTTCATTTTAGCATTTAATTCAATTCCCAATCTCATTCGGGCCATGAAATTATCAAATAAGCACATTACATATGTGAAAACATGAATCATTTTTTGCCCCGACCGGGACTCGAACCTAGGACTTATGATTACTAAGTCAAGGCGCTACCACTACACCACAGAAGGTTAAAAGGAATCCAACCTTATAGCTTATATCTGCTATACTTAGGAATGAACGCATTCTACCTGAATGCCACTATGTTCATATTACAGATTCCCCAACCTCACTCGTGGCTTCATTTTAGCATTTAATTCAATTCCCAATCTCATTCGGGCCATGAAATTATCAAATAAGCACATTACATATGTGAAAACATGAATCATTTTTTGCCCCGACCGGGACTCGAACCTAGGACTTATGATTACTAAGTCAAGGCGCTACCACTACACCACAGAAGGTTAAAAGGAATCCAACCTTATAGCTTATATCTGCTATACTTAGGAATGAACGCATTCTACCTGAATGCCACTATGTTCATATTACAGATTCCCCAACCTCACTCGTGGCTTCATTTTAGCATTTAATTCAATTCCCAATCTCATTCGGGCCATGAAATTATCAAATAAGCACATTACATATGTGAAAACATGAATCATTTTTTTGCCCCGACCGGGACTCGAACCTAGGACTTATGATTACTAAGTCAAGGCGCTACCACTACACCACAGAAGGTTAAAAGGAATCCAACCTTATAGCTTATATCTGCTATACTTAGGAATGAACGCATTCTACCTGAATGCCACTATGTTCATATTACAGATTCCCCAACCTCACTCGTGGCTTCATTTTAGCATTTAATTCAATTCCCAATCTCATTCGGGCCATGAAATTATCAAATAAGCACATTACATATGTGAAAACATGAATCATTTTTTGCCCCGACCGGGACTCGAACCTAGGACTTATGATTACTAAGTCAAGGCGCTACCACTACACCACAGAAGGTTAAAAGGAATCCAACCTTATAGCTTATATCTGCTATACTTAGGAATGAACGCATTCTACCTGAATGCCACTATGTTCATATTACAGATTCCCCAACCTCACTCGTGGCATCATTTAGCATTTAATTCAATTCCCAATCTCATTCGGGCCATGAAATTATCAAATAAGCACATTACACCACAGAAGGTTAAAAGGAATCCAACCTTATAGCTTATATCTGCTATAAGTCCTAGGTTCGAGTCCCGGTCGGGGCAAAAAATGATTCATGTTTTCACATATGTAATGTGCTTATTTGATAATTTCATGGCCCGAATTAGATTGGGAATTGAATTAAATGCTAAATGATGCCACGAGTGAGGTTGGGGAATCTGTAATATGAACATAGTGGCATTCAGGTAGAATGCGTTCATTCCTAAGTATAGCAGATATAAGCTATAAGGTTGGATTCCTTTTAACCTTCTGTGGTGTAGTGGTAGCGCCTTGACTTAGTAATCATAAGTCCTAGGTTCGAGTCCCGGTCGGGGCAAAAAATGATTCATGTTTTCACATATGTAATGTGCTTATTTGATAATTTCATGGCCCGAATGAGATTGGGAATTGAATTAAATGCTAAAATGAAGCCACGAGTGAGGTTGGGGAATCTGTAATATGAACATAGTGGCATTCAGGTAGAATGCGTTCATTCCTAAGTATAGCAGATATAAGCTATAAGGTTGGATTCCTTTTAACCTTCTGTGGTGTAGTGGTAGCGCCTTGACTTAGTAATCATAAGTCCTAGGTTCGAGTCCCGGTCGGGGCAAAAAATGATTCATGTTTTCACATATGTAATGTGCTTATTTGATAATTTCATGGCCCGAATGAGATTGGGAATTGAATTAAATGCTAAAATGAAGCCACGAGTGAGGTTGGGGAATCTGTAATATGAACATAGTGGCATTCAGGTAGAATGCGTTCATTCCTAAGTATAGCAGATATAAGCTATAAGGTTGGATTCCTTTTAACCTTCTGTGGTGTAGTGGTAGCGCCTTGACTTAGTAATCATAAGTCCTAGGTTCGAGTCCCGGTCGGGGCAAAAAATGATTCATGTTTTCACATATGTAATGTGCTTATTTGATAATTTCATGGCCCGAATGAGATTGGGAATTGAATTAAATGCTAAAATGAAGCCACGAGTGAGGTTGGGGAATCTGTAATATGAACATAGTGGCATTCAGGTAGAATGCGTTCATTCCTAAGTATAGCAGATATAAGCTATAAGGTTGGATTCCTTTTAACCTTCTGTGGTGTAGTGGTAGCGCCTTGACTTAGTAATCATAAGTCCTAGGTTCGAGTCCCGGTCGGGGCAAAAAATGATTCATGTTTTCACATATGTAATGTGCTTATTTGATAATTTCATGGCCCGAATGAGATTGGGAATTGAATTAAATGCTAAAATGAAGCCACGAGTGAGGTTGGGGAATCTGTAATATGAACATAGTGGCATTCAGGTAGAATGCGTTCATTCCTAAGTATAGCAGATATAAGCTATAAGGTTGGATTCCTTTTAACCTTCTGTGGTGTAGTGGTAGCGCCTTGACTTAGTAATCATAAGTCCTAGGTTCGAGTCCCGGTCGGGGCAAAAAATGATTCATGTTTTCACATATGTAATGTGCTTATTTGATAATTTCATGGCCCGAATGAGATTGGGAATTGAATTAAATGCTAAAATGAAGCCACGAGTGAGGTTGGGGAATCTGTAATATGAACATAGTGGCATTCAGGTAGAATGCGTTCATTCCTAAGTATAGCAGATATAAGCTATAAGGTTGGATTCCTTTTAACCTTCTGTGGTGTAGTGGTAGCGCCTTGACTTAGTAATCATAAGTCCTAGGTTCGAGTCCCGGTCGGGGCAAAAAATGATTCATATATATATATGTATATATATATATATATATATATATATATATATATATATATATATATATATATATATACATATA
>JAXCGZ010000876.1:0-2500 GCA_037179515.1 Halocaridina rubra
ACTAAAAGACAGATATTATATATGAACTTCATGTCCATCCTTAGCCAACCCAATCTCTCAAAGAGGGGAGTCACGTGATCATGTTTATGCACCCCCCCTATGGCAACTCTTGCAGCAAAATTCTGGAGCCTTTTCACTCGTAACATCTGGGTCTTAGTCGTGGAACCCCAAACACTTAGACAGTAGTTGAGAATACTTAAAATCAATGTTTGTACTACAATTACCCTACAATCAGGCTCGAATCTTTCATAGACTCTGTTCAAGTAAATAAGGGTCCCGTTCACTTTTTTATGTAGTTCATCGATATGAAAATTAAATGTCATGGTACTGTCCATAATAACTCCTAGATTTTTAACCTTATTAGATGGGAAGAGTGAAACATTGTTGAAATTTATACTGATGTTCTCAGGAATGCGGGACAGGTATTGATTTGATCCAAAAATAACGAATTTAGTTTTATTTTCGTTCAGTAAAAGACCATTACTGTTAAAATAACTTTTGGCACAGTTTAATATATCTTCAGCCCTTTTTAAGATTTCAGGAATTCTATCAATGTCACCAGTAAGCATAATCTGGGTGTCATCAGCATACATAACAAGTAGGCAATCTCTTATAAATTGAGGTAAGAGAGAGAGAGAGAGAGAGAGAGAGAGAGAGACTAGATATTTTCAACTCTACTCCCAGTTGCTTAGTGACAAGAAAAATCTCTTACAGATATAGAAAATCATCAAGAACACAACCGAGAAGCAAGAGGATTCCAACTTTAATATTTTGCAGTGTCAGATCAACGCTACTATACTTCTTACTTTCCAATACATTGTATAAAGAACTGCAATATTAATTGCCAGTAACCAAACGAAACTTAATATTAAGAAAAATACTGTATATATATTCTTTTTATAATGGAACCCCGAAAGTTTGCAAGTCTATTACAGATAAATACAGTATAAGAAATCTCTCAACCTTAAATAGTACCGTATACAATTAGTAAATTACCGTTATTAAAAAAAGATCCTAAAAAGAGTAATATATAAAACAATGAATGTGAACGTTGCTTCTTGAGATTAAAATACTTAACCTTTCATAAAATATGAAATCCCTCACATTTCCATAAGACAGTATTATTACACCAACAATTACAGAAAAGGATAATTGCTTTTCAAAATTAAAACCAGTAAACATCGAGAGGGATTATTACAAATTGTCTTTAAAAATTAGCACCGCAAAGTTTCTGCGAGTCAGCCGAAGAAAAAATTCAAAACTTACGATTCTTCATGTTCGAAATCTTCGTCACAGTCTTCATCCTCATCATCGTCATCATCTGCACCATTTTTATCCTCTTTGAAGTCTTCATCATCTTCGTCCGAGGTGATGACCAGCTTGACGTATCCTTTCTTCTTAACTTTAGGTTTCTTCTGCAAGATGTTAATACTATAGCAAGAAGGATAGATTACTGCTAATATATATATAAAAAAAAAATTTTTTTTTTGTTCAAATGTCACATCCTGTTGAAGAAAGCACGGTAACCTTAAATAAATATATATATATATATATATATATATATATATATAAATATATATATAATATATATATATATATATATATATATATATATATATATAATATATATATATATATATATATATATATATATATATATATATATATATATATATATATAGTGCTCCCTCGTATATCACGGGGGTTTGGTTCCGGGACCAGCCGCAATAGGTGAAAATCTGCAAAGTATGAGCACCATCTTTATTACAGGTATTTTATATTTATTTTTACCTTTACTGTATAAACCCTCTCTGCACTGTTAACAACTCACCCTTTACTTTATTAATAACAGCGTGCAAGCGTAAATTTATATGAAAGTGATATTATGAAGACTGCAATAAAGAATTGAGAACAAACAGAGAACAAACTTTCGATACAATATCGTCAGGAAAATTGCGTGTAGAGAATATATATATTTCATTTAAGTTTCCCATGTACAGTACAATATACAGTTTCTTTGCAACAAATTGTATAAGTTTTCTTTTTGTCTCAGCTGACTTTGTTTAAGTTAAGATTTCGTGTAGCATGGTCGATATGTAGAGAAGATAGAATAATGTTTAGAACCAAGGAATAATAATAATACTATACAGTAATCTTGTAAACTACATAAACCCCAAATAGTGTGAGTAAATAAATATTTTATGAGTAAGATATTGTATCTGAATAGTGATAAGCATCAGCTACTATGGAAGCGGCAAAACGTTTAGGTTAGAGGTTCGTTCTCCGGCATCCTCCTCCTCTTCTACCACTTAATGCGATCGAATATTATGAAAGAGAATTGAAAAAAAGCATTAAGAACAAACAGCAAACAAACTTGCAATATAATATCGTCAGGGAAATAGCGTGCTAGGGTGTATCAGCTAATACGAAAATGCCAAAACGTTTGCAGATAAGAGGTTCGTTCTCCCGCATCCTCCTCCTCTTCTACCGCCTAATGAGA
>JAXCGZ010000876.1:7500-35000 GCA_037179515.1 Halocaridina rubra
CCACCACCGCGTAACTGGTAGAGCGCTTGACTAAGGAGGTGACGGACCTGTGTTTGAGCCCATGGCGGGATGATAGGAAGAGCATCCAGCCTTAAATCCCAGATTCAATCCATCCTTCTCTACCCCCAAATGGGGACATATGGACTCATTAAAAAATTACTTTCCCTCACCACCAAGATATCCTTTTCAGTCATGTTTTACACCACATTGGGAATATAATGGCAACAATTACTGTTCATGACCACAATGATATCCCTCTAGGTAGATTCCTCAACACCAAGTTAACACGAAAGCATAGAGGAAAAAATAACAATGGCCATCACCTGATGTCCTTATGTCCAGTATATGATCACCTATATGATTATCACTATTTAGTAAATAATCTTGGTAATTTATCAGGTAGTGGTATATAAAAGAAAGTATATGCCAAATATTCTCTTAAATGCACCACCTGGACAGACATGTGTATATCTAACAGTACAGAGTACCGTACTTCAATCAGTAAAGCATGTCAGTGCCAAAGTTGCTCTTTCATGATCTAAGTGGTACAAAATTGTCACAAGTTACAGTAACTTACTCTCGTCTTCTTCTGAGGATTCGGCTTCCTCATCACTACTCATCAATAAATTCTTTTTCATCTTTTCATTGACAGATATGCCTTCCCTTCTTTTTTTCTTCTTACACTCTTCCTCCTCTTCCTCATCCACATCTTTGTCAACGCTTATATCCAGGAGGCCTTCCTTCTTTTTACGTTCGTTTTTTCTAGGGTTCTTTTTATCCCCATCATTACTCTCCTCTTTATCATCCTCTTCCTCCTCTTCTTGTTCATCATCAGATGGTGGAATCTTTTTCTTGCATTTTGGACTTGGTTTGCAAAATTTCTTGCTAACATCAAATCTGAAAATAAAGTAAAAATAAGTAAGATAAGAAATGAGCTAAAGCGTTGACAAATTTACAAAAGGACAGCTGGAATCTCTTTTGACGATCATATGTCTTGTATACTTATGAAGGGCTAAAAACAAGCATTATTATGCCTTTTAATACTTATAAAGGGCTAAAAGACAGGCCTTTTTAAAGTCTGAGCTAAAAAGATAAGTTTTCTCTCACTGAAATTCCCTTCTATCATATGAATGGATGCCCTTCCAAACGATGGTCTCTATTGCAGGTCTGTCACCTCCTGAGTGAAGTGTTCTAACCACTATGCTACCAGTCCCCCATTAGCAATTGCTTCATTTTGTTTTAGTATATACTGCATGTGTAAGTGAGATGGAATTTACGATTACTGTACATTTATTGTTTAAATGCAATTTTGTGGCAACCCTTCATCCCCAAGGAGCTAAGAGTGATAAGGGTGTTTTTGGCTTATGAAGAATGTGTGTTCTGACTCGGTCACCCCTCCATACAAAGGGATTTGCAACCATCATATGCGCAGCATGCAATTTTCCACATTTGTTTATAAAGTATATCTTAAAGTATCAAAATACCAAATGGGTAAAGTACTTACAGGCAAACTCCTAACTTTTTTAGTACTATTTGTTGTACATAAGTACCATGGTGGAGTTCAAAATCATACAGTGGTGGGGAAGGAAAATTAGTTTAGAGATGTTGGACAAGGCACCGCATAATGCCCCATTTTTGTTACAATTGTGGGGGCCCTTTTAATTTGTGCAAAGTATATATACAACTGTCCATAGTGGTCAACATGGTAAATTGGTAATGCTAGCGACTTTGAATGTCAGGTCGAGGGTTCACGGCCTGAGGTAAGCAAGGGTATTCACTTAGGGTAACGATTACACCTGCCAAAACCATAGTCCTCCGCAAGAGGGCAACTCCTAGACCCTTAGTAGAAAAGGAAGTCCATCACATAAAACCTATCACATACATACTGTATACACAATTGTCCTTCATCTAACAAGGTCATTGGTGCCACCCATCCTAACTGAAGGAAAAAAATCGCCTATTTTCCAAAGCCTTACATATACATTTAGGGTATGCCAAACCTTCTGTTGTAATTTGAAGCATGTCTAAATTACTGTACTGTACCGAAACTTCACATAATTCAATTTCTACGTATAAACAAAATAAACACTTGTAATATTGCATTTTCATTAAGGAAATAATTCAGATTTTGTTTAGAATTCCAATCGTATATGTTCAGATTGGCACTGTTTAAAACAGGACAAGATGCAGGATATAATAAATTGATCGATAATGACTCGAGAGTGCCAGAGAAAAGAAGACAATATGAATATTCTGTTAAAAAAGAAAGAAAGCAAAAAACTGTCACCAGTGATAAAATAAGAAAACTTACAATACTGAAAGAATGAGGGATATGTATGGCAAGATGTTCATGAGGTGTAACAACAAGCTATTGGATATCTAGCCAAGAAGAATTCTTGAATATCCAATATCATGCACATATAACATTCACATATTACAAGGGATAAAAAGAGAAGTTAATGAGTACATATGTATTGTAGGAAAGAATCTTTTATGAAATTATGTGAAAGCAATAAGGCAGAATACTTACTTCATTAATCGTGAGAATTCTCTATCTGAGTCTTCTTCTTCTTCAGCATCTCCATCATAAGTGGCTTGATCTAGTTCAGAAGAACCGTTGTCCAAGTCCGGATAATCTGCGACATGAATAGATTCACTCTCCTCTAATGTATTTATAACGGAGGCTTTTAACCTTTGAATACGCACTACAGCTGAATTATCTAGCTGCTGTTTCTCCAAATCTTCTCTCTCCTCCTCCGTCAATTTCATCCTCTTGGCTTTAATACGCCTCTGTTTCCGGCTTTCTCCGGGTGCAGCCATACGTTCTCGTTCTCTCAAGTGCTTCTTCTTCTTACATTTAGGTTTGAGAGTGTCTTCTAAATCCAAGTCACTTTCACTATCCGAAATGGCATCCTTAGCTTCTTTATCATTGGAATCTTTTTCCTTAACTTTCCCTTTTGATTCCTTTTCAATTTCGTTTTCGTCACTATTACTGGTTTCGCTAATGACAGTTTTATCGGCTTTTTCTGCACCACTCGACTGTTTTTTCTTTTTCCCTTGAGAGACTCTCTTGCTCCTCTTCTTCATGTTATTCTCGTCATCAGAAGAATCACTAGCCAAGAGTGAGGAGAAGGCTTTTTTGTTCGCATTTGCAGTTTTCCTGGACACATTTCTTTCTTTTCCTTCATCGTCACCATTACTAACCTTTTTGGATTTATTATTTCTCTGTTTCTTTGTCTTGGCATTTTCATTTTCACTTTCAACTTCTTCCCCAGTACTTGTGCCAATACCTAACAGAATGTCATCACTATCTTCAGACACTTCTCTTTTTCGGCGCTTCTTAGTGTCCTTTGCTTTCCCTTCACTGCTTTTCCTCTTGGTTTTGGTACTCTTTTTTTCATCTTCTTCTGACATGTCTTCAGTTTTCACTTTTACAGAAGAATCAGTTTTTTCATACTTAATTTCTTTCTTCACGCATTCTTTTTTTAAATTTTTGAGAGTACCTTTATTTTCATCACCCTCTGCATCATCGATGACACTTTTATTTGCAGTTGCTTCTTTCTTTGGTGTACTATGCAATATTTCCATTTTCACTTTCTTATCACTCTCTTCAGAGCCGTGTGTGTCAAATTCGGAATCTTCTTTATTTGTCTTCTTCCGAGGGGAGGATTCCTCTTTCTCTTCTCTCATTTCAGAATTACGTTCATCATCATCTACATCTTGTTTGTTGCCTTTCTGCCTCAGGGATTTTTTTAAATTTTCAACCTCTTCATTACCATCTTGCAAGTCGTTCTCTGTATTAACTGAATTTTCACTAGCTTCAGGTGCATTCTGCTGATTCTCAGCAGAAGCCCCTTCTTTAACAGAGCTATTTTCATCATCACTCATCATCTGAGCAAATTTGTCTGTCTCTACTTTACCTTTACTGGAATCCTGACCTACAGGTTTTTCTTTACCTCTATCTAAAGCAACGCCATATTTCACATCATCTGAAGGATTGGTAACTGCAGCTTCTTCAGTTTGTTTACATTCACTGTCTCGCTTGGAATTACTTCGGGTACTCCTTGCAGTACAGCCTTGGATATCTTCACTTTTCTTAATTTTGTCATCTCTCTTTTTAACAGCATCATTTTCTCCTAAAACATCAGTTTCCTCCTCTTTATTGCCACTGATTTTGCTGAACCTACTTCGGGTACTCATTGAAGGACTGTTTTGGTTAGCTTCCTCGCACTTCTTAGAATTATTTTCCCTAATTTTACCATCATTTTCTTCCAATGCATCTGTTTCTTTCTCCTTACTATCACTGTCTTTGTTAGATCTACTTCGGATACTCTCAGAAGGATTGCTTTGGTGAGCTTCCTCATTTGTATCTAAATTATCACTTCTCTTCTTAACACCATCATTTCCCTCTATTGCATTTGTTTCTTCCTCCACACTGTCATCATCCATGCCACCAGCACCAACTTCAATTTCATTATTGGTGTTTCTTTGAGTGTTTATACTTGATTCTGCAATACTTTCATCACCTAAACTATCCTTACTCTTATCACACAATTCAACTTCATACGCATTATTTTCCAATATTTCTACATCCTCAGACACAACATCAGATAATTTTGCGATCTCTTTTTTAATGTCCTTTTCCACTTTCTCAAATATCTCTCGCATCTGAGAAGACTGCTTGCATATGCGCTTCGCAGTTTTAGCGGTGGCTTCTTTCGTGTAATCATACTTGGCCCATACCTCTTCGATTTTCTGCACATTCTCACAACAGTCCAAAAGGACACCAGAAAAGCTGTCAATGATGTGCCTTAACCATGGTTCTCCCCTGGGAGTCTCTTTTTTCTTTCCTTCATTGTCTTTTAGAGAATCTTTTGTTTTTGGTTTTTGCTGACTCTCTACTAAGGCTTTCTTCTCAAGCCTTCGAGACTTCAGTAGAGCAAACTTATTCTTTATTTCTTTGGCTTTTAGTTCTTTCCTGCAATCGACAAATAAAAAAACGCATGTAGCAAAGATGTTCAACATGAAAGGCAGATACAAGAAAGTTCAATATAAGAAAATGGAAATGGTCTGTTAGCTGGTTGTCAAGTGTAGAAAGATGAGGATGAAATGTTAAATGTTCAGCAACAAAAATAGGTCTCCACAGCATTACCATCTTATCCCTTTACAACAACATAAAAACCTCTGTGATAAATTTCCTACAAGACACACTATTCAATACTCCCAAAGGAGTTGGTATGCATGCTAAACACTGTGTAACACCTCCTAAAAACAAGGCCCAAAAGCTTTAGGTTTAGACCAAATTTTTTCCCCAAGGACAGATAAATATAACTGGAGAGGATGCATTATAATGTTGGCTTCAAATTTTATTCACCCAAGGAAAGCTAAATATGCTTGAAGAGGCTGCATTCTAAAACTGGGTTCAAATTTTTTTCCTCAATGTCAGATATATATAACTGAACAGGCGGAATTGCACTGTTGGACTAAAAATTTTTTCCCCAAGGATATAAATATAACTAAAGAGGCTACATTACTAAGTTGGCTTCAAATCCCAACCCCCCCGGGACAGATAAATATAAATGACGAGAGTGCATTAAAGTTGCCTTCAGATTTGTTTCCCAAAGACAGATAAATATAACTGAAGAGGCTTAATTATAAAGTTAGCTTCCAATTTTTTCCCCAAGGAGAGATAAATATATATGAAGAGGCTGCATTAAAGTTGGTTTTAAAATTTTTCCCCAGGGACAGATAAAAATAATTGAAGAAGCTGCATTATAAAGTTGGCTTCAAATTTCTTTCTTCCAGGAAAGATAATTATAAATGAGAAAGCTGCATTATAAATTTTTTTCAATATCGCATGCTGAGCCACACAAAAGAGGAAGAGCCACTTTTACTAGATATAAATTTTGAATATTTTTTTCCAACTTGATACCATAATCTATTGAAGTTAGCAAAGTGGCACACAACTGAGAAGAAAAGGGAGGCAATAAGGTTTCTTTATCTTCCACATCCTCAACCCTTCTTTCATTGGTTCTGTGGCAAGAGAAAAACAATTCAAGGAGGAAGAGATTGATAGCCTCATATTCCCCTATCACTGTTAGTCTGTCCTTGTGATGGACTAAATGGAAAAATTTCCAGTTTCTCACTATAAAATGGTTCTTATGGTGAGTCGAGCATACGAGGGGATCAGTTCTTCTCCCTAACCACCAGGAACAAAATTATGGATTAGGTGAGAACATTTTCTGATGAGGATACTCATAATATTTGGGAAAATAATACCATATCTAAAATATTTAATTTACCTGCTCATATTGTCTTTTTTCTTCTCCTCTTCATGTAAATTACTCAAGATTAAACGATGCTGAGCCCTTATTTCTGTCATTGGTGCTGGATCACAAATGTAGCAAGACCATTTTTTTGCTTTCTCTGCATTTTTCAGCTCACTTCGACCTAATACACGCTTAATGCAACGCTGACAAAAAAAAATTTAAATTAAACACAAAAGGCTACAAACACATAAAGTGGAAGAGTATAACAGTTGCCATACACGAATATATATACTTTCATAACATCCCTTTTAGAAGAATAGGGGATAATGAATTCAAAAATTTCTTTAAATATATGACTGTTTCATGACAATTTCTATATTACAATGAATATCAAGCATAGAGAAAGTAATTATAAACACGAAACTTTCACAAAACTCGGTGGGTGCTAAAAGACTGAGTGGAGATTTAAGTTGCTCCCCCTGCAGTAACCATCTAGATTATAGTCTTGTGACTTTTTCTAGCTAGGCTTATGATAAGAATATAAATAATAAATTCATATTAAGCAGGTATGTGACAGCGGACTTTTTGAGGTGGGACACTGGATAATACAGATTAACTATAATGGAGAGGCTTTTCGGGAATTTAATTGAGAACAGGTAGCAATACTTTAAATAGACTGTAAAAAAAGTACCATATTTACCTTACAAAATCCATTAAAACAGTTCTCTTGCTCGCAACACAGTATGTCTCCACCTTCAGCACACAAGCGACAGTACTCATCATAGCCATCGTCATCCTTGTGGAACTTGCCTTTCCCGTAGTACTTATAACATCGCTGTGTTAAAGAAAACATATTCTGTGAATCAGGACGGTATTACATTGACATTGTAATATATTAAAGTTCCATACTAGGGACCACAGTAGTGCAGTGGTTAGAATACTCAATTTGGGAGGTGAAAAACCCTCAGTCGAGTCACCAATGAGGAGCTAGTAAGGGAATCCAGTTTTAATTCTCCAAATCCAACCTGTGTCCATCTCCATAATGGGAATTAATAGCGACACAAAAATAAAATATAGTGATAATGCAACACTAAAGAGGATAGCATATGCATAAATGAAAGCACATATCACTGAATATGAGGTCAAAGGCAGATGTAGAGATAATATTGTTTGTTACAAACAGTTATAAACATGGCATGAGCCAGTACACTTGTGAGAAGACATAAGAATTATGCAATGTTGCAATTCGATACAGTTAGAAATACATAGAAATAACATAAGTCAGCAAGGCAACTCTTCTCATTCTATGTTTTGCTCTCACAAAACCACTCATCTCAAGTGTTTGAAGTAGCCTCTTGAGAATCACCAATATCTTGTAATATTCCCATAGATACTCAACTTATTGACGTCCACAGAGCATTGACACACATTACAGTCAGTTAATCATACCTTTAAATATTAAATTTTGCATGAAGTACCTTAGCAACAACCGTGATTGAGAAATGTAGATTAGTTTCCAGCTCTATCAACGACTGGGTCTGAATTAGCATATCTCTTGAGAAGTTACAAGTATAGGATACAATAAAATATATTAGTATTTCATAAGTAATACGTCTCCATATATTATATTACATTACTAATTATAATTAAAGTACCCCTTGAATCAATGAAAATGTGATAGGTTTAATCTCTGGATTCATCCCCTGCCAGGCATGAATTATCACGTGTCGAGACAATACAGGTATGGCGAAGCATCACATTACCTACCCTGCACAAGAAGACACCAAGTGCTGGATGGGTACACACGAGGCGTTCAATCTGGTGATTCACTTGTTCAAAACAGGAAGTGCAACGAATCACGGATGTACTGAGACGATTTTGAAGAGCTACAAAGACACCATGTAACATATTAATTTGCAACATTAAAGCATATCTTTAAGGAAGTATCATAAGGATGGTAAGCTAATATATCTGTTAGTCTATTTCAAGTCTACACCAAGGCTATTTCAAGTTCTCTGAAAATGTATGGCTTGCCCATACATTTGAGGCTATTAATCCCTTCCTCCTTGGGTTGTTTTTCCCTTGCCTCAAAACCACTGAAAGAAGGGTTGAGGATGAGAAGATAAATGAAACCTTATTGCCTCTTTTTTTTTTTTTTTTTTTTTTTAGTTTTGGCCACTTTGCTAACTTCAACAGAATATGGAATAAAGTTGGAAAGAAAATATTCAAAATTTATACCTAGTAAAACTGGCTCTTCCACTTTTGTGTGGCTCAGTATGCAATAACATTGAAACAAACTTTATAATCCAGCCTTCTCACTTATAATTATCTTTCCTTGTAGAAACCAGTGCTTTTCTTCCTTTTTACTACAAGAAATGAACCCATCTTCACTGTCATGTATCTAATTCAACCCAACGTTGCTTTTCAAGTCTCTGCCAAGTATTTAAAAAGAGAAGGCATTTATTGAAGTCAAATATCTGGACAAACTTTTAGAGGATTTAATATGAAGTTAGTTCTGAATTGCCTTGTTCTAGCAATGCAACTGGAAGCAAATACAGAGTATCTAAGTAAGTTTGCCTTCCATTTTTGTACATTCATTTAATAATCAAGTAGATAGAACACTCAACTTGGGAGGCAACACATCTGCAATCGAGCGCATACCAGGGAGTTAGTAAAGGCATACAGCCTCGATTCCCCAGCCCCAACTCTATCTCTATCCACCCGCATATCGGGTATTTATGTAGGTGGAAAAAATTATGATGAAAAGCTTATATCCAAGTCTCTATGATTCAAGCTATATAATAATTTCTTCAAAAAACTCTCAATCAAGTCAGTATGACTATACTGTATATATATACATTTTAACATGCTTTGTATTTTTTTATTTATACATACTGTATGTATATCCTTTTCCTTAATCACATATGCTCTGCATGAACACAAACACACACACTTATATACATCCTTTTCCACAGTCACATGCTAACACTCACACATATATACAGTACATCCTTTTCCTTTATCTATATACTCACACTTTTTTAATGTGTGACATCAGGAGGCAAGAAAATTGCCCTCACAAATAAAGGCCCAGGCACAAAGAAAACATTAAGATGAAGAAAAAGTAAAAGGTTAAGGACAAGGCAGTGATGAGGTAATGATACACAATAGGAAGAGGACAGGCTGAAAGAATATTTGAAGTACCAAGGATTGATAGATATGGCAGGATTAAGCTCTAAGTTGACGATAGATCCGTTTTTTTGAAGGAAGATAAGTTATAAGAATTAGGAAAGACAGGAGGAGGAAGAGAGTTCCTAAGTCTGGAGTTAGATGGGAGGAAGCAGTCGCTGCATCGACCAATCCACGTGCTAAAAATCTCCACACAATACCTGTGAGATGAGGCCGCTTGGTGAGTGTTACAGGGCTTCAGGATTAGGGGAGGGAAGCATCTCTTCCCCACTGCTGATGCCTCGTAACACTCGCCAAGCGGCCTCATCTCACAGGTACTGTGTAGAGATTTGTAGCTTGCAGATTGGTTGGTGCAGTAACTGCTTCTTCCAATCTACCTCCAGACTCTGGAACTCTTCCTCCTTCCGTCTTTCCTAATTCTTATGACCTATCTTCCTTCAAAAAGCAGATCTATCATCATCTCAGGGCCTAATCCTCAATATCTCTAGGTCCTCTGTACTCTCTGACTGTTTTTTCTGTCTGTCATTTTCTTCTTTTTTTTTTAATTGATGAGGGCAGTTTTTGCCCATCCCGGTGTTACACTAATAAAAAAATATATATATCATCAGAGTAGCAATGGAAAAAGAGAAAAGGATGATACCTTACGGCAAAGAGAAAGAGAATTCAGATTAAAAGTAAGAGATGGGTCATTAATGAATCTGACTACCTTAGATTCAGCATTGTCAAAGTGATAAGTATATGAAGAAGCACCCAAGATGAGAGAGCAGTATTCTAAGCAAGGATGGATAAGATCTTTAAAGATTTTAAATAACTGTAAAGAGGAATAATAATGATGAAAACGAAATATATCCCCAGTTTTTTGGATGAAAATTTAGAAATTTGGATTATGTGATTCTCCAAAAACAAGTTAGACGCTATCTGGATTTCTAATATATTAATAGACGGTAAATTTTGATAGTTTCGAAGACAATAGATTATCAGGAGAAGATAAAGCTTTAAATAGCCAAAAATTGTGTCTTGGAGTCATTAAACTAAACTTTGGGTGCCCCACTCAGATACCCTCTACAAATCAGAGTTGAGAGTACAAGAAAGAGTGAGACGAGACAGATTACAAATAGCAGATGAAGGTTGTGAAGAATTTTTTGGCAGAGGAATAATGATGGGTAGATTCGTTGGCAAATGCATGAAGAAAAGAGGAGGAAGGGGACTGAAGATCATTTATGAAGAGAAGGAAAAGAGTAGGTGAAAGATCAGAGGCCTGTGGAACTCCACTGGTAACAGGGAAAGGACTAGATGTTGCAGTGTTAACAACCACAGATATAAAACGGTCAGAAAGAAAACTGGACATCAAACAGAGAAAAAGGGTAAAGCCATCAGCAAGGAGTTTGGCCTACGGAGCCTTGTGCCAGGCTCTGTCAAAAGTCTTAAAGATATCAAGGGTGACAACAAAGGATTCTCCATAGTTTCTCAGAGAAGATGATCATACATAAGTAAGATAAGACAGAAAATCACCAGTGGATCTTGCATTGCAGAAGCTGTACTAGTGATCAGAGATAATTTAGTTAGATTCAAGATGTTTCAAGAAGTGAGAATAGAGCAAAGTTTCGAAAACTTTAGCAATAGAAGAGGTTGGTCAATAGGTCGATAATTTGAAGGAATAGAGTAGTCTCCTTTTTTAAAAACAGGCTGCACTAGAGCATGCTTCTAAGATGAAGATAGTGAGGCGAAAAAGTTGGCAAAGGACGGGAGCCAGTTCATCCACAAACTCCTTAAGGAACCTGGAAGGGATACCATTGGGACCAGATGATTTGTTCATCTTTAGCAAGCAAAGAACCTTATGAACTTTGCCTGAAGAAAGGATAAGAGAGGGGATAGGGGTAAAGAAATAAGGAAAGGTGCGCTAGATTCGTTTACGGAAGAGTTGGCAGAAAAATGAGAGCCAAAGAGAGTGGTTTTGTCAGTGGGAGAGAAAGCTATTGAACCGTCAGAACAAATGAGAGGGGGAAAGCTTGAGTTACAGAAGTCTTTGGCTAAAGACCAGAAACTTTTATCAATGGGAGAGGAGTTAAGGTCATCAACTTTCTTTCTTATAAATGAAGCTTTATACCTTTGAATCTTAGCTGTAATAATAGCAGAGCGAATTAAACCAGAAGGAGAGGCTTGGTACGACTATGCGCCCGACCCCTGACTTGAATAGGCATGGAGCAGGCACGGTCAAACCAAAGATTAGGCGGAGAAAAAGTGGTTTATATAGGAGGGGATGAATGCCTCCATTCCTGAGGTTATGATATTGGCAACTTCTAGGGCTACCTGATCAGAATTGCTGGACCGAAAGCAGTAGTCATTCCATGGGAAGTCAAAGAGGAAGTTACACAAACCTTCATGTTGAGGACTCTAAAAGTGCCAAAGGCAGTGCCGAGTAGTAGAAATTGATGGAGGGGGAGTGAAAATGGAAGAGACTGAGATCACAGAGTGGTCAGATTTACCAAGAGGGGAAAGCACAGAATATGAGTAGTTTGAAGCTCCTTTTCCTTTATCATAAATGCTCACAATCATACTTATACACTTTCTTATCCTCAATCAATCACTTAAGTACAGCCTCTTCCTTTATCATAAAAGCTCACAAACACACACTTACATACATCCTTTTCTTCAGTCACTAACGCTCACACTCAAACCTATTCATGCTATACATAGTATAAATCAAGAAATGCCCAAAACCAGGCCTCCGGAGTATTGATTGCCAGGGCATCTTTATATCATTTGACACTAAATTATGCTGTCTTTCACTGATTACCATACAGAGCATAAGCTACAATGCTGCAAAGTTAAAGCCTTGCTACTTGAGTCTCTTGCACTTGTGGCCACCCTGATGGTTCAGTGGGACAAAATGCCAAGGAAATAAAATACTGTAAAACAAGGCTGAAGCATAAGAATATTTTTCTAAATTTAAAAAACCACAAAAATAAAAAAGCTAAGATCAGTGACTGAGGTGTGTCTTGGCTTGTGTGAATTGTGTTCTTTGGCTCGACGAACCCCTTACATGGGGGAAAGGGGCCACTGTACATAGATAGTACAGACGTTCCCCAACTTACGAACAAGTTAAGTTCCAGAAGTTCACTCGTAAGTAGAGTTGTTCGTAAGTTGTGTTTGGGTAAAAATAAAAGTACTGTACTGTACATACATATGCAGTACTGTAGAGTACTTAGGCTAAAGACAAATAAAAAATGCAGTATTAATTAATTTTAATACAGTAATAATAATGTAATAATACAGTACAGTACACTAATACATGGGTAAGTAATCGGTAGGTTTTTGTTTATATCTGTGAACGTTCGTAACTTGGGGTGCATTGGTACATATAAAAATATAAAAATTATTAGCAAACTTAAAAAGTGACAACTCTAATTGCAGTAAAAATTAACTCTATGTGAAGTAGAAAACTTAATGAAAATGGAGTAAAAAAAAAATTAATAAATAGCAAGAGAAGTGTATGACAAAGTCTAAAACTTACCATCCAAGTTTTTCTTGTAATATTCATTTTCTTTACGGGTGTATGTAATTGATGTCTCTTGCTTTGACTTCATTCTTTCCTCCTCCTCTTCTTCCGAGGCACTATTCCTATCATCAGATTCACTTTCAGATTCACCTTCATTAACAAAGAAATATAAATTAACATACTTGATTACGTGTGAAAAAAAATATGGGCTCTTGTAAAGATCAGCGACCCCTAGAATTTAATGCAAAGTTAACAGACCCCATAAATCGTTAGGTTAGGTGACTAAGTGTAAACATAAATAACCCTAGAGCATCCTAAGGTTATCCTTCTTTACAAGATCCAAAAAATTTACACTAAATTTTTTTTTAATTTGGACAGTACTTGTAAGCCTGTGGAAGTCAACATGGAGATCATAGGAAGTGACACAGCAGAGCTTCATTATACTCTACCTAGATTCACCTCGTCTCCAAGTTACTCTGTGGTAAGAAAAAGTAGCCCTGTGAGGAAAAGATTGCGAGCTTCATGCTCCCCTATCCCTTTTCGTCACTTGCTATGATAAGAGAATAATATGAATGAGGAATTCTTTCTACCCTAACTCAAGGTACATTTCATTAGTCACTTCTTGTGGCGTGGTAAGAATATGACAACTGCCAATTTGGGTATAATCTTAATAGTAATATAAAAGTAGTTTGGAAAAGGCTGCTGAGGATGGAACTGCCAGGCAGAAGGGAGAGAGGTAGGGCAAAGACAATTATTTATGGATCTGGTGAGGAAGGATACCAGGGGGTGTGGTGTGACAGAGGACACAGGGGATAGGGTGATATGGAGATGAATGATCAGCTGCGGCAACTCCTGACAGGAGAAGCCAAAAGACTTGAATTCATTATACAGTCTTATTATGAATTTAGATATAAATCACTGTAAAGCCATAAAAAAAAAAAGTCAGCATCTCACTTTTTTCTGCAAAATTGGAAGAGTCTCGCTCTTCAAGTTCATCATTCGAAGAGTTGTTGCCCTGCCCTTCAACTTTATTATCGTCATCTTCTTCTCTCAATTTGTCATTTTTGTTGCTTTCTCCACTGCTTTCCTTGACATCAGCCTCCAATATATTGTTATCAAATAATAAAGAATTGCTTTTCACTTTAATTTTGCCCACCCTTTCCTTTTCTGATATTTGTGCTTCTCCACCTGTAGTGTTCTCTTCTAATTTATTAATCTCAGTTAGTGGCTCCTGAGTAGTACTATTAGACGCTATAGAGTCCACTTCCATTTGACTGACTTTATCTACATCATTACCATTTTTTACTCCATTTTCTTCGCGGACTTTCCCATTCATAACGTTCCCCGGAGAGCCATTTTCTATGCCCCGTTCGCCAATGCCAGTAAAATCTTTGGAAAACCCTAGTGCCGAATAGACTTCTTCCTGCGTGAGTCCTTTCTCCCCCGACAGTGCCATTGTCGATGCGCCTGCATCTTGCTTGAAGGGTTTCTCCTGTAACAAACAATTTTCACAAATTTATAAAGATTGAGCAACAAAAAGTACATAAAAACTGCAATGGTTTCCGGTTTTACGTCACGGACTCCCTTATCAACCAAGGGCTAGGACGGTTGCCTTCTTGCGAAGGACTTGTTTTGGCAGATGTAATCCTTACGCTGAGTGCATGCCTTTGCTAACCTCAGACCGTGGCGGGGCGCGAACCCTCGACCTGACGCCTCAGAGTCGGAGACGCTACCGACTGAGCCACGGCGACTACACATAAAAACTGCAATAATTTAACAAAAAAATTCAAATCAATTGATTCCGAAATTTGTTTTCAGTTGTACACCTAATTTGTCTTTCTTTAAATGCACTTATTTTTGTTTATCTTATTCAGCAGTACTAAAAGCATGCTCAATATGCTTCATTAGTATTACCTACAGAGAGCAGCAGCAGTTTTCACGCACACACGAGTGGTACTAGCAATGACTTTGTTAATACATAATTCTACAACTTTTCATAGCTTTTGTAGATATTATGGGAATAAAAAACTTGTAACAAACATCAAGGTGATGGAAAGAGAAAAAGCAAGGTCACAAATATCAGTGACAGATACTAATAAAAAACTCATGCCAAAACAATATGTGACAATGAATTGGGCAATAGAGCCAGGGACCGATACATAGAAAATCGTAAAATATAAATAACGAACATTTTACCTTGGAGGTAAGGGATACAAACAACCGTGGAATTACCAACCTTAGCTTTAAGCATATTCATACTGTGGAAGCCCATTTTCTTCTTGGATAAACAGAAACGGCGCATAAAGTTGTCCAGCCATGCCACTGTTGGTCTAAATTCCTTGTCATTGACCTGAAATATAAATTACAGCATTAAGTTTGCTGCTCCATATGACACTATTAATCCCCATTATGGGGATGGCTACAAACAGGTTGTAGATGGGGAATTAAGGTTGGAAAACCTTCCTAATACTCCACAGCGGGCTCTATAATGGGTCAGGTACTGCCTGAGTCCAGTGCTTTATCCACTTATGCTACAGTGGTACCCAAATTTCAGCATGATAATATGCTTCAAACATTGCAAGTCTTTTTAATGCTCTTTTCACTCCTGCAACTCTTCTTTTCAAATGATATGTCATATTCTACTGAAAAACTGATCAAGTGTCTGCAACTATAACAAGAAGTCGAAGTGACAAGGGCTTTTTGGTCAGTTGTGTTTTAAGAGAAAAATGGTTAGCAAGTCTCACGTCCCATTCACTTTCAGATGAAATGATTTCTCTCTCTCTCTCTCAAACACACAGACACAAAAAAAGATGCACGCACACACAAACATACAGAAAAATATATCGTTCACATGTCACACAGTACATATAAATAAAATTTTCACACACAAAAAAAAAAATATCAGCTAAGGCCATCTTATGTGAAAAAGTAATGTTATTTTATGTAAAGGAACTATTGTATTCTATATCTAAGATACTTACAAGAAGAGCAATATGGGCGGCCAGCCTGCGTACTTCATCACGCAAAGGATGTTTACCGATCACGCAAAGTCTATCATAAAGACGACCTTCCACTTGTGGATGTTTGCTGTGCTTCAAACCAGCATCCCTGTAAACCTGGGAGACCACATATGAAGGTTAAAGGTTTCCAATGAAAGGCAAAGGCAAGGGAGTGATAGCACAGGGCCTTACTATATATTTACCATATACAGTCACCTCGCTTTTTACACGTTTATACTATGCGAAATTGGAATAGCACATCTTGAAAATAATAGTAAAAAATACAAAATGAGCGTTATGCGCGCATGAAAAAGCGGAAAAAATGGTTCAGTTTAGTAACTAAACGACCGCCTTAGAAGCAGTTTCCCACCATGCTACTATGTGCTTCAGTCTCTCTTCACCCAGTATGAACCCCAACTACAACCAGGGTTTAGCTCTTTCCCTTCCTCCTCCTCTTCTCTTCCCTCTCCTACCGCTTAAGTCACCTCCTCACCGCTACCTGCCTCATCCCAGTATGTCTGTTGCCCATCGTATATAGAGTGAGTACACCTGTGTAAATTTTTACGTTCTTCTTATGTTATAGCTTTAATACTGTACTGCATTATTATATTCAGGCTCTGCATACTGAAAAAAAAAAAAAAAAAAAAATCTAGTCTTGCTTTTGCTCATTTTTTAATTTATTCTTTGCGTACGTTTGCAGCTAGGTGTTCGTTCTACCTATTCCCCCTCCTTTTCTCCTACCGCTTAAGTCACGTACTCACCGCCTCCACGCTCGTCCCATGCCTGTTGCTCACCATATACAGAGTGAAAAGAATGCGTTTTATATATTTTTATTTTTACAGTACTTCAGGCATAATGTAAAAAAAATTTATTTTCTAGTTTTGCTTTTGTTAATTTTTTTATTTTATCTTTGTTTACATTTGCAGATAGGGGTTCATTCTCCCACTTCCCCCTCCTCTTCTACTGCTTAAGTCACATGCTCACCGCCACCACGCATGTCTCAGTATGCCTGCTGCCCACCGCAAAATAGAGTGGGTTAATTTATTTATTGTACAGTATTTATTTGTAAATCTGTATATCTTTAATACTGCACATAATTTGTATTTTAATATACATAACTACAGGTATGTCAGCTTTGTTATGTACTTATAAAAATATGTTTTATTTATCTTATTTCTTTGGCATTGTGTGTTTATGTACAGTTGTGGAACGTATCTATGCCTATTACCATTATTCCTTATGGAAATTGACTACAGTATTTATATTACGCGTAATTTATATTACCCGAGCCTTTTGAGAACCTATCCTTGTGTTGTTTCAAGAGGTGAGTGTACATGGGCCCCAAACTCCCTATCCAATCACTGGGAAACAGTGATCTCCAGGCAATGGCTGAATAAGGAGGTAGGCCTATAGGAAATCAGCAGCCCCCTAAGTAAAGCCCCAATACAAAAAAAAGTACAGTGGACTGGATCTGCATGAGTGTGGGGAGGGAAACTAGTACACTCTTACTGAACTTTTGTTTATTTGCTATGCAATGTTTCTGAAATCTGATTAAGGCATAGGAAAGGATGAAGTACCACTGCTTAGAAAATTTGTCATAATTGAGGCTATATTATTAGTTCCTAAAGAACAGAGACTCCAAAAATGATGCACCCATACCCCTAGGATGTGCAAGAATAGATATGAAGGGTGTACGACATTTAATTCCATTATTAGTTACGTACTTTTATTTATATTTATTTATAACATCAAGTTATCTCGATAAAATTGATAAAGATGAGAATTTCCTGTAAAACTGGAATTGCAAGACCAAACTGTCAAGGAAAGATAATTTCATATTTAGCTACAGCAAATAGACGGAGAATATTATCACAATCTTATTCCAGATCACTAGTTTCCCCATTTAGTGAAATTAAGATGCAATTTCTAGAAATGAATGTAAACAATGCAAAACTTATACTCATTTCATTTAGAGGTGAAACTAATGTATGGCTCATTGTTTAAAGGTTATTGATGTTACCCGATGATGCCTAGCTTAACAGCTCCGAGTCTCTAAGGATGATCACTGCCAGTCCTGGGCTTTCCCCATAAGCTCTCAGGGAGTAAGAAAGTGTACGAAGTATTGGTGGTATATGAAAGATACACAATGGTCCCCCATCTTAAGCTGTCGCCTGGTTCACCCTCCAGCTTTATTGAAAAACCATGCATATTAAAGATCCTTGGTGAAATGTTCCTAAGTACTGTGCATATAATCTAGAGTATTTTCAACTCCTGTATACTTAAATTCTTGCTTAGATTACCATACTGTACTTAAAAATCTTACCTGAAAACAGTCAACTTTTATGATAGAACACAATAGTAGTAAAAATTTTTTTTTCTTTTCAAAAACATCTCTTTGAATGTTTTAGAATACATTCTTACCATGTACACTCAGCTATCTTTTTACGCGTTTTTAAAATACGCGAAATTGGAATAACACCCCCAAAAAATACTAGTAAAAAAATGCGAAATACACAAATAACATCCGCACAAAGAATTCGAAAAAACGCTTTTAATTTTAGTAAATACGCAACTGCCTCGGAGGCACTTTCCCACCTTGCTGCCATGTGCATACATTTACATGGGAATCAAGGGGACACCCTGGGTTGGAAGGGGAGAGGGGATGAAAAGGATGATTTTCTGTTCTACTCATTTCTGGCAACTTTAACGTGTGCTGGTGCCAGGTGCAAAAGGAAGGGCTCTAAACTATAAACAGCAAAAAATTGCCCTTTTATTTAAGTATTCATAGTAAAATAATGTTATAAATGACAATGTTTGGATATCCTTTTGTTATGTTGCATTTTACATCAATATGACTTAGATAATCAGCGTTTCTATACGATAACTTCATCACTAGGGATGGAAGCAAGTGTTGGAAGAGTGGTATGAGGTGTTGTGGTGAGCTCATCTGATTCAGTCGCCCTTTAGGGGTACACCCTGGGTTGGGAGGGGGGAAGGGGATGAAGAGGACGATTTTCTGCTTTACTCATTTCTGGCAACTTTAATGTGTGCTGGTGCCAGATGTAAAAGGAAAGGGCTCTATCTAAACTATAAACAGCAAAAAATTGCACTTTTATGTAAGTATTCGTAGTAAAATAATGTCATAAATGATAAAGTTTTTATATCCTTTCATTGTGTTGCATTTTACATCAATTTTACTTAGATAATCAGCGTTTCTGTACGATAACTTCGTCACTAGGGATGGAAGCGAGTGTTGGAGAGTGGTACGAGGTGTTGTGGTGAGCTCATCTGATTCAGTCGCCCTTTTAGTGAAACGTATCTATGCCCATTATCATTGTTTCTTATGGAAAATGACTCGTTACATTACGGAATTTTTACATTACACGTCACTTCTGAGAACCTATTTTCGCGTTATTCCAAGAACTGGGTGTATGTTCAAAACACCCTATTTAAAATCTCAGAAGAAGCAAACCCACAGTATGTACCTAAGTTTAGCACCTACATCAAAAACATGTAACCACCTTTGAATAGAAATTAACTTTTATCTCTATACAGTGCCCATATTCCCTCGTTTATGGGGGTGGCTTAGACTGCTTAGGTTATCCACAGGGTAGGTGGGCAAGGCTATTCTGCTGTGAGGCTCAACAGCCGCAGCTTATCTTTATTAAAATAATCACAATAACTTAAGACTCTGGCTTACCTGTCCAGTCATTATGACTGCCACTTGCTGGGTCTTCCCATCAGGGTCTGGTTCATATACAAAGGTGTCCATGATGTCTCTCAGGTCGGAAAGGATGTCCAATTACAGCACAAGATTCATATATGTGTCATCACTCCATGCTGTTAATTAAAAAAGTAAAACCACTGTTATTACAAATAGAGTTAATCCATGAATAAAGACTTTACAGCAAGGGTAAATAACATTGTCCATATTTACATCGTCAATGTATTTATACTATATGCTTGTCTGCACATCATTTACCCTGGATTAAGACTTGCTTCACTAATGTATATGCCTAATGGCAAAATTATCAATATTTTTAAGACCAAGCCATGTATGATACGGGTATATTGGTTGTCAAAATATGTATTATAATATTAACCCTAACATTTCTACTGGCAGGAAAACAAGAGTATAAAACAGTTTTAGCTACCAATATAAATCTAGTTTTTTAAATAAAAAATTTAAAAAGGATCTTCAACACATCTATTAAATACCTAAGTTCCTAGGGAACACCAACAGTTTTGCGGGCCATACCAAAGTTCAAAACCTACCAATAGATGGCGATAGGCTCTGACTAGAGAACTGGCGGATGAACACACACCAAAAATTGGTGACAACAGGCGTACGAAACAATATTTTACTATCCTAACTAAAAATACTTACCTAACCTCTTAGTCAGGGGGGGCTTCGCCCCCCTGGGAGCCCATCTTACTATCCTAACTAAAAATACTTACTTAACCTTCAGTCAAACTACTTACCTGAGTGGAGGGATGAGGTCGTTGAGCGGCATGGCCCGCTAAACAATAAACTACCCGTTCCTAGATTTATATAGCAATCAAAAGGTGAATTCTCGAAATTACAAAAACAGGTCTAACAAGACCTTCACAAACTGCTTTGAGATGTGCATATGAGAGCAGTTGCAAATGTAATGCGCAGACTAGGCAATAAGCACATGTAGCTAAACAAAACTATCATTGCAGTCAGATACGTTATCTTGCTGATGAAAAGAACAAGCACAAAAAACAGGATGCAGACAAAAAAAAAAAAATGCATACATAAGAACATAAGAATAGAGGACACTGCAACATGCCTACTGGCACACACGAGGCAGCTCCATTTTTTAATTGTATTTTCAGCATGTCTAACCTATTCTATTCTACTCTACTTATTTATTCTGTTTTTCTTTTTATGATTTTTCTAATAAGCACTAACCTATTCATACCCACCCTACCTCTGTTATATGTCTATCTAATCTACATTTGAAGGTGTCTAAGGTATTGGCATTTACTATCCTACTAGGATGCCTGTTCCATGCATCAGCTACTCTATTACCAAACCAATTTTTACCAATTTCCCTTCTGAACCTAACTTTATCAAGCTTAAATCCATTATTACGAGTTCTGGTTTGATCATGAATTTTTAAAACTTTCTTAATATCTCCCTTGTTAATCCCTTTAAACCATTTATACACTTCAATCATATCCCCCCTAACTCTTCGCCTCTCTAGAGAATGTAGATTAAGTTTTTTTAATCTGTCCTCATATGGTAGATTTCTGATATTGTGTATCATCTTGGTCATTCTTCGCTGCACTCTCTCCA
Organism: Halocaridina rubra; assembly: GCA_037179515.1. Lineage (NCBI taxonomy): Eukaryota > Metazoa > Arthropoda > Malacostraca > Decapoda > Atyidae > Halocaridina > Halocaridina rubra. The sequence goes on from JAXCGZ010000876.1 coordinate 28,780, forward strand.
AGGATTCAATTTCCATCCTATAATAGGGTGACCAGAATTGCACAGCATAATCTAAATGGGGCCTAACTAATGCAAGATAGAGCTGCAAAATAACTTTTTCCGTCCTATTGCTAACACTTCTTGAGATAAATCCTAAAATTCTGTTTGCTTTATTTCTGACTGCTGTGCATTGCTCTCTTGGCTTAAGATTACTACTCACAAGAACTCCCAAATCCCTTTCACACTGAGAACTCATGATTTCATGGTTATTTAGCTTATAACTAGTATTGTCTTTTATAGTACCCATTTTAACTACTTTACATTTTTCAACATTAAATTCCATTTGCCATTTGTCCGACCATTCAGATAATCTATTTAGATCTTCCTGTAAAGCATGAATGTCTTCTTTTCCATTTATAATTCTACCTATTTTAGTGTCGTCTGCGAATTTACTTAGGTTACTACTGATATCCGAATCCAGATCATTTAGATATACGATGAATAATAGGGGACCCAGTACCGAGCCTTGTGGTACCCCGCTAGTAACCGAGCCCCACTCCGATTTCTCTCCATTTATGCAAACCCTCTGTTTTCTGTCTTTTAACCATTGTTTGATCCATCTGAGAACAGCTCCTCCTATACCATGAGCTTCCAGCTTTTTAACTAATCTTTTGTGAGGAACTATCTAATCTTTTGTGAGGAACTAACTAATCTTTTGTGAGGAACAATGAACAAATAGTTTAAGGGTTTCAACCACTACAGTTACATACTCAGATTTAATGGTAAAATCAATGGAAAATTTTGAACCATTTGAATGCTTATATAATGAAGTTCTAATGAGGTCTGAAGCAGGAAAATGAAACAAAATGAGAGTGCCTCAAGAAAGTGAAGGTTCCATAAAACGGATCTTAACCAAATAAAGTATAAAAGTTGTCTTCTTATTTAGGACCCCACCCATACTCACTCTCTCTGATATTCTATGTATATATCATCTATATACAAGGTGCCCGAGTCAAAGCAAAACCTTGACTCTTTCCTGGAGGAAAATACCAAGAGAGGGATTCCCAGTTCCCTCGCTCCGCCCTATTTAGTAGACTTATGACACACGGGGAGGTACTGAGGAGGAAACATGTTTTCCAAAAATAATGAATTTATATTTCTGTAGGTAACGGAATTAGCTTAAATATTCCTGTGAAATTTTACGATTATGTCAGTGACCTGTGACCTGTTATCATATGACCTTTTTCCTCTCAATTAATTAGTTCGAAAACTTACTAAAACGAAAGAATAAAACGATTATCAAAATATAAAGACCTTGGTACAACAAATATAAGAGTAAAACATTATTTACAGGAATATATTAAATTCGGCATGACCTTTTTCCTCTCAACAACTTCAATGGGAAGAAAATTACTAACGCGAAATTAATTATAGAGAAATTGGAGACAAAATACTAATAACAAAAGTCAAGTATTTCATCCGAAGAGAGAGAGAGACAGAATATAAAAATGGAGATGTTTTCAGTCTGTAAAATAAATTGTGGTGAAACATTTCCCCAAGTAACAAGAAGTGTTAAAAGAAAAAAAAAACATACTGTGGAGTCTTGTTTAAAAGCTTACGTACGAATAAATAAACCCAGCATTTAAAATAAAAAGAAGAAAAATACAAGAAACACAGTTTTCAATCAATGATATAAAAATATTTGCCTTTCAACACACGAAGAATGGAGAAACCTTCTTAATATTGTTTACACAGCACAAGTTAATGGCGGGGGAAGAAGAACGTGAAAATTCCACCTTACATAATACGTTACACCTGAGTTTTTGCTAATATATAATTTCTATCGAATATACAAAATTTTTCATATATATTATGTCCTAATTCATTTTTAAAATTCATTGAATACTTGCTATGTGATCGTTTTGAATATATATTTTCACTTACACGGATATTCGAATTTATTAATGCCGACAAAAAAAAAATAATACCTTATTTTATGCTATATATTAGACTGCTTAATCATATTATTTAATCAACATTTTTGGAAAATACAAAAATATTTATATATAGTAGTTTTGATTATATAATCTTACTTGTAAAAAACTTCTGCAAAATACAGAAAAAATGGGTCTCGATTTAAAATGCAAAATTATGCATATTTGGGACAAAAATATATGAAAAAGGAAAATTAGGGTAGAAAGAAAAGGAAATAAATATTATATGAAACATATTCAACATTTTAAGTGTAATTTATAGGCAATGAAGAATTCCTCAGCTGAGAATTACATGAGGTAGAATAAAGTTTTGTCAAAACCAAGGAAAGTTTAGAAGTAGTGTGACACTTGATATATTAAGATGATTTTATTACATACAAGAAATTAAAGAAATAATTTACAGATTTTTATGGGCAAAAACATTTGTCAAAAACTGAATTTATTAAGTATAGAGACAATAAAAACACACTATGGTAAAGTAATGCTAATAACTAAATTTCGAGTGATTTGTAAATTCCTGGCCTTTACGGTCCTTCCAAGGCGCGAATTTTCCCATTTTCAATAATTATGCGACCAGTCATTTTTATGTCTGATGATCAAATTCTATCATGTAATTATCGCCTCTCAGAAGTAGTAAATGTAATATCATTGATATCTACCAATTAAAATGAATAATATTTATTCCTTATCAATACCAGAAACTCTGGAAAGTGAAAAGAAAACGTATATATGATATAAAACGACTATTGAAAATGGGAAGATTTTCTCCAGAGTCTGTCATCTTCAAATTTTACGGAAACGAAGGTCGATTTTCAGCTTTACTAATTATAATATAATTAATATTCACGTCATAAATTAAATTTTATTATCAGCTATCAATAATATGAACATTTATGTAGAGAATATATAGCGTAAATATGATATAAAGCCACAAATGAATATTTGAAGATTATCTCCATCGACTCGGGATGTGACAAACCCGCGATCGAACCCACTGAGAAGCGTTAGGAAAGGCAGTCAACTTTAATTCCTCAGCTCTGACCCGTCTGTGTCCACCCCCGTAATTCCATTGAAAAGTATATGATTTAATATTTATTTTATTAATATATATATTGTTAAACTTAAAAGTTATTATTTTATGTAATTAAAATTTCTCCTCATTTGAATATTAATTTTTTTATTCTACCATTTACCTTATAAATAAATCGTATTAATTGTCTCATTCATATTTCATAATAAACTTGGTAATTGTCCCATATATAATTATTGGTTCAAATTACATTCATTATGCTCATATATATATATATATATATAATATATATATATATATATATATATATATATATATATATATATATATATATATATATATATATATATATATATATATATATACTGTATATATATATATATATATATATATATATATATATATATATATATATCACCAAGGATGTTATCATAAACAATTTCCAAATGGCTTGAACATTGAGCGAAAATGGATGTTTTATACCCTAGATTTTAAACAAGTGCTAAGCATAATATCTAATAGGCTATTGAGCGATATCAGAAATAGCTCTGGCGATATCATCACAAGTAATGGAAATAGTGACATCCCAAGCAAATGAAGAAATTATGACGATACACTTTTACAGTTTTATAAATGTATAATGTCAACATTCGTACATGCGTCTTCAGCACTCTAATGTATGCAGGAGAAACCTGAACAATATGATTAGCTCATCAAGGACAGTATTCCATTTGAGATGTCTCTGGAAGATCCTGGATATCAAATGGCAAGATAAGTTCAGAAACACTGAAGAGTACAACTTCCCAGCATGATGTCCTTCCAATGCAAGAAAGGACTCAGATGGTTGGGGGCACATCGAAAGGATGGAAGAAAATTGTATCCCTAAGTAGCTGCTGTTTGGTGTACTAGAGAAAGGGTCAAGAAGAAGACAAAGGACAAAACTGAGAATTAAATACATATGCAAAACAGTATGATCAAATGCCACATTGCTTGGAGACGAAGGGAAAATGAAGCTGAGGAATGATCAGCGTGGAGATCAGCAGTAGGCAAAGAAGTTATACAGCTAGAAGATCAAATTTCAGCTCTCTAGACCGCAGGTCGAGGGTTAGCGCCCTGTCCTGGACTGAGATTAGTAAGGGCGTACACTCAGGGTAACGATTACATCTGCCAAAACAAGTCCTTCGCAAGAAGGCAACCGTCCTAGCCCTTAGTTGAAAAGGGAGTTCGTGACGTAAAACCGAAACCAAACCAAACCAAGACCGATCAGCAAAAGGGAAAGGGGAAACAGGTTCAACCAAGCGGCTCCTTCGGCACATGTAGGTTCCGCAACAGGGCAGGGCCTTGCTTATTAAACATACGAGGAATCAGCCATGTGCGAAGCTGCCGAAGAGACACAGCCTGAATAAGACTTAATGATATCAAGCTGATTTTACCGACTGTCAAGACGAAAAGAGCCTTACACATATACGCATACAATGGCTTCATTTGCCCTTTGTAAAGGAGTGGCCGAGTCAGAGCACACATATTGACCAATATCTAAACCTTTCATTCACCACAATATAAACTAATTCTTCGTAGAGAAAAAATAAGGTATCAGAATGCATTAAAAGCATTTCTATATCATGTATATATCTATTCAAGAGAAGAGATATATACATTACAATCATTAAAGCATAGCTGGTGTAGTAAAGGATGACTAGCACATTCCCCAAACAAAATGACAATATGCCATCTTTCACGCCTAAGTGAATTTTTATTATTTTAGTCATTCATTGGCTAGTGCAATTTATGCGCAACGAAGCAAGGCGACTTTTTTTTACTGATCATAACATCCAACTCTGAGTCAGAATTAGAACATTCACCTCGTAGGGAGTTTTCCCCTTTCATATGTTGAATAATATTTCTCTCTCTCTCTCTCTCTCTCTCTCTCTCCTCCTCTCTCTCTTCTCTCTCTCTCTCTCTCTCTCTCTCTCTCTCTCTCTCTCTCTCTCACACACACACATAGTGCATTCAATAGAAGTAATGATGTCTTTAACCCTACTACAGTAGATTGTAATACAGTAATCTTAGTAATAAAAAATCTGAAAGACTCTAATGCATATGGATCAGATGGAATTTGTTTTCGTTTTATTAGAGATTCATTATTTGTAATAGCATATTATCTGACGGTAATAATCAATACTTCCATAGTTACCAATATTTACCCAGATTTATGGAAAAATCCCCATGTAATTCCTGGTTTTAAAAATGGAAATCCTGACGACGTCTCTAACTATAGACCAATCTCTTTACTACCAATTTTATCAAAGATACTTGAAAAGATTGTTGCAAATCAGTTAAGTGAGTTTCTTGAAAAAAATAAACTTATTGCAAAACGTCAACACGGTTTCAGGCCAAAATTATCAACTGAAACTGCCTTATTGAAAATATCAGATGAAATATACAAAAATATAGATAATAAGAAAATATCATTGCTACTACTACTCGATCTTTCTAAAGCTTTTGATAGTGTAAACCATAGAATATTATTAGAAAAATGCAAACAAATGAACATTGACCCAAGCTGGTTCGAGAACTATTTAAAAAACCGCTACCAGTCAGTCAGAATAAAAGATGTAGTTTCAAGTCGCAAGAAGGTATTGTTTGGGGTCCCTCAGGGATCGATCCTAGGACCTATACTTTTTCTAATATATGTAAACGATCTAGTAAAATATTTACCTAACTGTTATGTCATTCAATATGCTGACGATACTCAAATCTTAATTGAAGGAGAAATTAATGATTTAGAAAATATTATTCGTAGAGCAGAAGAAATTTTGTATATGGCTAAACGTTATTTTCTAAAAAATGGTTTGTTACTTAATGAAACTAAAACCCAATCTATTCTTATCGGATCCAGACAATTATTATCAGAAGTTGATGACAATCTTCATATAAATTTTAACGGTAATATCATTAAGCCAATGAACTCGGTAAAGAACCTAGGTGTCTATTTTGACCGTTACATGAATTTTGAAATGCATATAGATGAAATTTATAAAAAAGTAATGGGTACTCTAATATATCTAAATAGGGTAAAAGACTCATTTGAAACATCAACTCGTATAATAATTGTCCAGTCCTTAGCTATGAGTTTAATTAATTACTGTCTCAAAGTTTGGGGATGTACAAATAAGACTCAATTACAAAGAATACAAAAGTTACAAAACTTTGCAGCA
>JAXCGZ010000877.1:0-32500 GCA_037179515.1 Halocaridina rubra
CAAACATTATCAGACAAGAAGAATGTAATGAGAACTGAAGAGATATTGTGATATTTTAAGTTATAAAATTTTTCAAACATCCTTTTACCATAATCAGTATGGAGAAGTACATAAAATTATTTCAAAAGTTATCCCAAAAATATACACCAGCTGGAGATACATTAACTTATTTTAATACTTTCAAAACTGCAATATACTGTGTTTGTACGTACCCTTCCCTGATCATAAATGAACTTAGGTGAGTGACAATATGGTTCAGCTCTTCTTGATTTGTTTGTGGTACTTTGCCAGTTTTCCATATCCTCTTTATGAATATCAAAGCATGGTTTTTCTGAAAACTGATCATGTCCATCCCTGAAATACATGAACAAAATTCAATTTATCAAGAAAAATCAAAGCTTATCGCCTGTTTATTAATTTAATTATATTAAGGGAACATTTCAAGATTCATATTATGTGTGAGTTGAAATTTTAGTGATCTTTTCCTCTTGTATTTAAAGTTATAGTTAATTTTTCTTGTGTCAATTTGTAGGAAATGAAGAGCAATTTTCTCCCTAAATTTGCTAAGGTTTTGAGAAGCGGAGTAGTAATGTCACTCATTTCCTAACACCTGTCAATTAACAAGCTCAGTTATATTCAAATAGAAACTAGAGCAAATAAGCATCTATTACTCAATCAGCTTAGGAACTGGATATAAAAACAATATGTCTCATTTGCACACACCATGGATGCTACATGACCTATATCTCTATCTGAAAGTTATATCAACAACAACATTTTCACACGCAAAAAAATCTTGTAACTCTTTATATCTTACACGAAATTATTATTCATATGTGTAGTTCTCTTCACATAACAGTGGTTGGATACTAAAGCAGTGGGTGCTGCAAAAGTATCTGGAAGTACATGACAAGGAATGGCTTGCTTTCTCTTTCTGTCTCTTCCAAGAAGAACATTTATACTGTCAACTATTTCACCAATCTTACTAGCTTCGTTCTGATTTCCCTGCAAGGAAATAAAATGGCATACATTCATAAAATGTCATATAAATTTGTTGGATAATCATTATAATTGTCTGAAAATGATAAATATGTTAATTAATATATACATTCTATCTTACTATGTAGGAATTTTGTATAAAATTTTCAAGCTTTTATTAGTACAGTATGCACAAACTATTGTTTTCAGAAGACATTTTAGTAAAGGTTCTTTGAGGGAGGAAAAGAGTATATTTCTGAGTCTCCTTGAAGCCTGTCAGATGTCTTTCTCTAGGGTTGCACTGTTTCACTCATAGTAGAGTAGCTCTCAAAACGAAACAGAGCGAATTGTTCCATCAACACGGTCACAATCGTGATTCATTTACAGGCTGTACATTGCCTTACATAAGTCAAAGTAAGATATCTGAATATTTCCTTGTCCAGATGCCTGAAGTCTACCCATATGTTTGCAAGGAAAGTATATTATGCCTTTACTATACCATTTATATAAAAATTCCAGAGACAATCTACCAATACATTTACCCTAGATCTCTTTTGTTCTCAAATTATTTAAATTCCTTTCCTGCTACTGAATACCCAATTTTGGGTCATTTTGCATTCTTGCCCTTCTATCTAAAATAGCATTGAATAACTCCAGGACATTTCAATCTATTCATGTCATTATTTGCAGCTTCTGAAATGGGACTGCATTTCATATTTGAAAGCGATTCAATTCCATGTGCAGCAGAGCAACCCCAAAGATCGTGGACGGGATACATGGAGAACACAGAAAAATAATTTCGACTCTACAAGTGCATTATAATTTTCATGACATTCAGTAGAAGACAAACTTGTTTGTACTGCACTGTCAATCTCAAACTGAGGAGCTTAATTTTCATTTTGTAACGTTCATGGATATATATTTGATATGATGGTTTTCACCCATTACTCAATCTACTTGGAATAATTTGTCTATAAAATTCATAAATTAAGTGCAGAGATGTATTCATGTGAAAGGTAATAATTAGTTTAACACTATCGTACCTTAGAATTTATTTGGGGTAATGCATCGGAAAGATGCAGATGAAGCAGAGCGCAGTGTTTGCCAATATCTATGTGACTTTTAGAACCAACACATCTCTCATCCTTCCGTTTTGAACACTGTCAAAGTGAATGATTTTGAATAAAGGCTTAATGTGTTGTGACTGACATATTTAATGTCATTAATTAATATTTCTTTACTATTTCACACTGGTTCAGCGCTTAAGAAGAGCAAATTGTAAATTCTATTATATTTGTGAAAATACTATAATTTTTACTTAGCATCACATATTTTTTTTACAGCATGAGATCTTTGCGCACAGACTACTGTATGGTGACCACAACTATAACATGAGAACAATAGTAATGGAATTTTATCCTATCCTATCTAGTCCTCATTGTGTATTCTTGTTATTTTGCATCAAAAATTTAATGTAATGGAGCTGGAGTTGCCAATACATCACGCTCTCATTATTTTTTGTGTGTGTTGTAATCAAAGCTTACAACACAAATGGAGTACCAGAGTAGTGCTGTATTCTCTCTCTACAAGCGCAAATATGCAAAATAATTCTATGTAATTTCATCAAAATAATATATAATTACATCCCCCTTTATCTGAAAATATATATGATTATGGAATCCATATCAAGTCAGTGATATAGAATGCAAAATATCACCGATATAATCTGAAGAAAACTTCGTGCTCGAGTTTGCTCTCTGTCAATGAAATCATTTAGAAATTCCATGAAGCTCTCTTTTCCTCGAAAACTTGTAAAGTTTGCCAGGGTTTGCAGTGTTTTAGCCACCAGTGTCAGGTTTCGCAGTGTAATTTCCTCAGGATACTCTGAAAAAAATATTAATTTGGAAACTAGAAATAATGCCTGCAAAGTAATATATGTACACTATCTGTATATTATACAGGTAATTCACTAATACTGTTTAAACTTTAAAAGTTATGATTTCACGTATCTTAGAGCTCTAGATTTTAGCAATAAATAATTCGCTTCTAGAACATTCAATGTATAACAGCAATGGGTGAAGAAAATGTACAAACACTCCGAATGGAAAGAAAAAATTATCAATGAACACTTACAGGACTTTATATTACCTTGAATTATATTAAATAACGAAGGGTACAAAATTGCTGGACACACGAAGCGGAGAAAAACACAAGCTGATATTAGATTGTCTGTGAGTTCACTTTTATCCTGATTAGACATGTGCTTTCGAAGCAGGTAGAATATGTCTTGTAGCTCCCTGTGAAGTAACAGATATTTCTCTTTGTTAGCAACAAGGATTAGGAATATTTAAATAGAATTCGGATGAGTATGCTCCAAAAGCAGCATTTTTATATGCATCTATAACGGAAAAGGGAAAAAACTATAAATTTACACTGGAAATTTATGGCTGGAATTTAGTATTTTCTCCCAGATTCTGGATGCCCAATGTTTGAGAGCCTCTCTGTGTGCAGGAAGCGAAGTAACATTTGCTATGCGGAGAGGGTCCACTTCCAGATCTTCAGAGGAGGCAATCAAAGCTTGGATTGACTGAGACAATATTTCTTGTAGATAGTTTTCACCAACAAGCCTCATGTAGGCCTCAATAGCTTTGGTTGCGATGCTGTTGCCTCGGAGGAGAAGATGATCATTATCCACTGAAATAGGTGTACAAACTAAAATACTGTGGCCAGTATATATATATATATATATATATATATATATATATATATATATATATATATATATATATATATATATATATATATATATATATATATATATAGAGAGAGAGAGAGAGAGAGAGAGAGAGAGAGAGAGAGAGAGAGAGAGAGAGAGAGAGAGAGAGAGAGAGAGAGAGAGATACATATATACAAACATATATATATATATATATATATATATATATATATATATATATATATATATATATATATATATATATATATATATATATATATATATATATATATATATATATATATATATATATATATACCTGTATATATATATATATATATATATATATATATATATATATATATATATATATATATATATATATATATATATATATATATATATATATATATATATATATATATATATATATATATATATATATATATATATATATATATATATATATATATATATATATATATATATATATATATATATATATATACACCTGCATATATATATATATATATATATATATATATATATATATATATATATATATATATATATATATATATATATATATATATATATATATATATATATATATACTACTATAAATTATACAGGTGTCTGCATAAAGTCAGTATAATATTTTTCACTCAGGTTGAAGACCATACAAAATTAATTTAAACTAGGCTCTTAGTGTCTGTTTTACATGCACTACAACTTTGATGAAAGGTCTAAATGTGTTTCTAGTCACAAAAATGTGAAGTCGAATGTAGCCTCAAAATAAATGTTGATAATTATAGTTAAGGCAATAGTAAAATTTATAGCGACTAACCTATTCTTTGGATATCCGAGAGGATTAAGCTGACAAGAAATGGAATGGCAGCATTTTCAGCTTCCATAACATGCACAAGGGCTGTGGCCACATCTTCTTTTGCTTTAACGCAAACTAAAGGCTCGAGGAGTTGACACAGATTTAGAGCATTATCTCTCAGGTAATTTCGCATTGAGCAGTAGCGAGGAAGGGGTAAAATATCTAAAGACTGAAATCTGAAAATAAAATATTAGGTTAAAGTTAAGATTCAAATAGTCACTGTATTTGCAGAGGACAGTGTGTACTGCAGTCGCGATCAGTACCAATCATTGTCAACCATTAATAAGAATATACAAGAATATTTCAGTTTCTACTTATTAATCATATTAGCATTAGTGCATTAAATTACATGTTCGCCGTCAACTGAAAAGAAATTATTTACTGGGCTACAAGTAGATAGCACTTTATAAACAAGTCGGATATTATCCAGTTACTTTGGCTAATGTTACTAACCCAGCCACTGAGGGGGCAAGCCAGCCTCAACTTGGTGCCGGCCCCAAGCCCGGGTAAATGGGGAGGGTTGGCGGCAGGAATGGCATCCGGCCATAAAAATTTTGCCAAAACCAAAATATGGCCAGTACAGATAACGAGAATAGTCAAAATACTAGAGCGTTCCCCTTAGGCGATGGTTGGGGCTTCGCCTGACCCCTGCAGAAAGACAGCAAGGGCTACCCAGTCATGGGCGGGCTGGGTTAAAAAGGCAAGCACGAGGGAGTGTCAGATGAGGTGCTGCGGGTGGGCACTCTTAATGTGGGGACGATGACTGGGAAGGGGCGAGAATTGGTGGCCCTGATGGAGAGGAGGAGAATTGGAGTGCTGTGTGTGCAGGAGACCAGGTGGAAAGGAAATAAGGCAAGGGAACTGGGTGAGGGTTGCAAATTGTTCTATAGTGGAGCAAATGAGGAAGGGAGGAATGGTGTAGGAATAATACTATCCAAAGACCTGAAGGAAAGCTTACTTGGTGCGAATGAAAAGAGTGACAGAATTATGAGTTTAAAGCTGGGACTGAGAAAAACGGTAGTCAATGTGGTATGTGCCTGTACCCCACAAACTGGTTGTACAGCGGAGGAGAAGGATGTATTTTGGGAGGAGATGGATCAGGAGCTTAAAACAATTCCTATAAAGGAGAGGGTAATTTTGGGAGGAGATCTAAATGGCCACTTGGGAATTGGGAGGGCTGGGATAGGTAGAGTTCATGGGGGGTGGGGTGGGTGAGAGAAATGAGGGGGGGAGAGAGATTGATTTTGCAGTGGGATTTGATCTGGCATTGGTCAACACATTCTTTGAGAAAAAGGAAACCAGATTGATTGCATACATTAGTGGTGGGAGGTAGAGCCAGATAAATTTATTGTTGTGTAGGAGAGACCATCTGAAGGAGATTAGCAACTGCAAAGTGATAAATGGGGAGAGTGTAGCAGTGCAACATAGGATAGTAGTAACTGATTGCAGGCTCAGGAAATGTAGGAAAAGTAAGACGCCGAGGATGGACCCAAAGATAAAGTGGTGGAGACTGAAAGATGCAAAGCTGAGAACTATTGTTTAAGGGAAGAGTGTTGGAAGCGATAAGGTTGCATGCGGATGTACAATAATGGTAGACAGAGAAGAGTAAGGTGATTTTGAGGGTTGGTAAGGAGGTACTTGGAAAGTCATCAGGAAGGAAACCCCCAAATGATAAAGAGTCATGGTGGTGGAATGAGGAAGTGCAAGAATGGGTGAAGAACAAGAAAGAAGCTAAGAAAAAGGCAGATTTATCAGGCCTGGAGCAGGATAAAGAAGAGTACAAGCAGGCAAAGAAGGAGGCAAGGAGAGCAGTAGCGAAAGCAAAGGCAGAGACACTGAATGAAGTCTATGAAGAGCTGGAAACACCAGAAGGAGAGAAGAAATTATGGCGAATTGCCAAGGCCCGAGATGCTGCATCCAAGGACTTGACCCAAGTAAGACAAATAAAGGATAACCATGGAGTAGTTCTAGCAGAAGAGGATGAAATAAAAAGCAGATGGGAAACTTTTTTTGAAGGATTACTAAATGAAGAGAACTCAAGAGCAGTATTTGAAGATGGACTTCCAAATGAAGCAGTTACAACAACAGTGGCTAGAAGAGAGGTAGTGCGGGCAGTAAGGAAAATGAAAAATGGAAAGGCAGCGGGACCTGATAAGATGCCAGTGGAGGTATGGAAGAGTCTTGGAGAGGAAGGCATAGATATCTTGTGGGACTTAATGCAAAAGATCTTTAGTCAGGAAAAGATGCTAGAGGAGTGGAGAGGAAGCCTAATCATCCCAATCTATAAAGGGAAGGGAGACATTCAGGAGTGTGGAAACTATAGAGGTATAAAGTTGTTAAGTCATACTATGAAGATATGGAAAAAGATCATAAAGAGGAGACTCAGAGAGGTAACGACAATTGGAGATGAACAGTTTGGCTTCATGCCTGGAAGAGGGACAGTGGATGCCATATTTGCCTTGAGACAAATGATGGAAAAGCATCGGGAGAAACAGAAAAGACTGCATATGGTCTTTATTGACCTGGAAAAGGCATATGATCGGGTACCACGTCAAGAGGTGTGGAGGTGTATTAGAGAAAAGGGAGTCCCCGAGAACTATGTAAGAATCATCCAAGATATGTATGAAAAGGCAGAGGCAAATGTTAAGAGCAGTGTGGGCTTGACGAATAGTCTCTCAGTAAATGTTGGTCTGCATCAAGAGTCTGCTTTGAGTCCATATCTATTTGATCTGGTCTTTGATGTAGTAACCCAGGGTATTAGAGATCATTCACCATGGTGTATGCTCTTCACAGACGACATTGAACTGTGTAGCAACAGACGAGAGGTAGAGGAGGAAAAGCTTGAGGAGTGGAGAAGAGTGATGGAGGATAGAGGACTGAGAATCAGCAGGAAGAAGACAGAGTACTTGAGGTTGAGGGATGATGAGGACGGGGAGGTCAATTTGCAGGGGGAGGTGTTGGAAAGAGTTGAAAAGTTCAAGTATTTGGGATCAACAGTAGCAGAGGATGGTGACCTAGAGTCAGAAATATCCCACAGAATACAAGCGGGATGGAAAAACTGGAAGAAAGTGTCTGGGGTGCTGTGCGACAGGAGAATAGGGATGAAGTTGAGGGGTAAAGTGCATAAGACAGTTGTGAGACCTGCGATGATGTATGGAGCAGAGACATGGGCAATAAAGAAGACACAAGAGAAAAAACTGGATGTGGCAGAGATGAGGATGTTGAGGTGGGTGTGGGGTGACAAAAAGCGATAAGATCAGAAACGAGGTAATTAGAGGTACCTCAAAAGTTAGAGAAATATCAGACAAGATACAAGAAAGTAGACTAAGATGGTATGGTCATGTCGTTAGGAGGGATGAACAGTATGTTGGGAGGAGGGTGATGAAAATGGATATACAGGGTAGGAGAGGGAGGGGGAGACCAAAGCGTAGGTGGATGGATTGCATCAGTGACGACCTGAGGTCTAAAGGTTTGTTGGGTGATGAGGTATGGGACAGGGACATATGGAGAACACTGGCCAGAAACATCGACCCACATAAAAGTGGGAAAAGATGTAGACGAAGAAGACTCTGGCTAATGTTATTCAACATTATTTAACTATTTAAAAAAGTCCATAATATAATTTCAAACATAACTCAATATATAGATTATTTAAGCACAAATTGTTAGCATAAAGCACTTAATGGTAAGGAAGCCCATCAGTGAAACCACACAGAAAATAACGCTAAATTTCTGGTCCTAACTGGACCCCTTCTCAAGCACAAGTTACTTGTGCTTGAGAAAGGGTCCAGTTAGGACCCGAAGTATAGCGTTATTTTGTATGTGTTGTTTCACTAATGGGTTTCCTTACCAAAGATTATTTAGTTTGCCAGAGAGAGAGAGAGAGAGAGAGAGAGAGAGAGAGAGAGAGAGAGAGAGAGAGTCCATTAAATATCTCGGAGTTTAATTTATCTAGAAATATGGAAGTTAATGGCGTAGAGTTCTACGCTCTTTATTTTATATCACTCTCCGTGTGATCTGTCTTCGTATCTTTTGTAATTAAAAACGTTAGTGAAAATACCCCTACATACACGACTTCCGTAAATTTTATAAGTCCTCTCATGCTTTGTGGATACACTGTGAAATTGCGAATATTTATCTGTGGACTTTTCGGTGTCTGAATTATCATTCGTGGCCAGAGAAGCAAATGAAGAAGATGAACGTTGATCGTTAACTTAAAGTGATCTTATTTGGAACTCAGAGATATCATAGTAAGGTACGTTAGCTTTTACGAGGATAACTATGGCTTTTAGGTCTCTGTGTACATTTTTTTATTAGATTGAGGGAATGATATGAATGAATACTCAAAATTAAATAGGCAAAGGGTTTTTAGAGTACATCCCAATATTCCGAATAATACGGAAATAGAAGACATCCTATTTTTAATAGGTCTCCTTGGAAACATTGCGCAATAGTAGCATTTGTTGTCAGCGATTGTTAGATTGAAAGATTTTACAAATTGTTTAATTGGATACATCTATTAAATAAAGGTATATTTTTCTTTTGTAAGACACTTTCCCGTGAAACTATTTATAATTTTTATAACCTAACCCAACCCAGAGACTACGGTAGGTTAATACATAATAATCAGAAACTGGGCTTAAGGGTAACGTGCTATGGATAAGCAAATATCGTACAAACTTTCGGTAAATTTATATTTTTCTTATCTTTTTTCTTGTGTGTCTTGAATGAATAGGACTTAGAAAACCGTCAGAAATATAATATATATGCTAACCTAACCCAACCAAACCTAACCTACTCTGACCCAGAAAATAGTTATTTATGAGTGTTCGAGGTCACATTCATTCATAAGCATAAAGAAAAAAAAAAACAGGAAAAATGTCTTAAATTAGTATTGTTTTAGCTTAGGTAAGTAAGTTTAGGTTTGATTTGGTTAGGTTAGCATATATTTCGATGGTTTTCAAGGTCATATTTATCGTTCAAAACCCATCAGAACCACAGGAAAATATATTATTTTCACCGCCAGTTGGAGGCGGGCGCAGTTGTAAAAATTTACCAAACTTTCATGAATATTCAGGACGATCCCACGAGAAAAGCTTTGAAAAATATTGTGTAAAAAAATGGTTATCCCAAAATAAGACTTGATTCCCGTGTTCCGTTCATTCCAATGAAGATGAAGGTTTCGCTCATCAGTCTGTCAGGAATTAATCATTCATTGACCCTCCATTCCATACCTGTGCTTTATTCTCACTGAAGGCATTTTTCGGTCTTGTTTGTCAACTTTGTAATGAACAGAGTACCACTCATCAATTAGCTTGGTAGGGCGGGGAGATGGAGGGGGAAGTTCTATTTCCACCGTTCCTACCAATTTCTGGTTGGGTCTCCTCTCTCCTTCTCTTACCAGATCAATGCGAATGGAGTCAAGCTGGAAGAGAAAGAAAGAAAGCTATATTTTGACAGCAAACATATACTCTCATGAAACATTCTTCTCTTTATGGGAATTGCTTCCAATGTTTATATTGGACCGCTTTCCCTCACTAGCGTCTGGATGGGTACTGTTTAGTTTTTATTTATTTTTCTTATGGCCGTATGTCCTTCCTTACACCAACTTACGTTCATTAGGGCTTGGGATCAGGACAGAGTTTAGAACTCTAGATGGATTATTCCCCCAATTGGTGGATAGTTTTCATATAGTAGTAGAGTATTAATATCTAGAAATGCTAAGAATTGAAACTATTTTTGGGGATGGGTCAAAATATAATGCTCAATGAAAAAAAAAATGCTAACATTAAATTAAAAAAAAGATATGAAATCGTAGTTGTCGTCATCATTCGCAAATATCGTTGAATTATATATATATATATATATATATATATATATATATATATATATATATATATATATATATATATATATATATATATATATATATATATGAGTAGTCTCCGTGGCTCAAGCGGTAGCGTCCGCGACTCTGAGGCAGATTACATCTGCCAAAACAAGTCCTTCACAAGGAAGGCAACCGTCCCAGCCCTTGGTAGAAAAGGGAGTCCGTGACCTAATACCGGAACAACAATATATATATATATATATATATATATATATATATATATATATATATATATATATATATATATATATATATATATATATATATATTAGTGTACGTTAGTAGTTAATATCATCAACTTAAAGTACACTGTTTACGTCAAGTATACTCAATTTTTCAAGATCACAATTCGGGGTTTTGTTTCCTGGAAGTTTATCGATTAGTACTGTGGCAATTGTGTGTGTGTTTATATTTATTTAGGAAGGCACTGAGCAAATTAAGTACGCTTCCTAATTTCACCTCTTTTGTAATATACATACATATTACTATATACCAATGTATTTAACTATTATTTGATTACGACTTATGTAATATGAAATAATGCTCTTCGTGTCATCCCAAGAATTTAATTATGTATCGCCTATCAGCCATTTAAGCTTCAGTCAAAACTTATAACTACATACATAATAGTCTGATACTCAGCAATTGTCTGTACTTTTTCGGTTAAAAGGATGCGCATATTGTATAGTGTTCTTTCATTCCAAATAATTAAGGATATTTTTGTTTTGCAACTTTCATAATAAGTTGAAAGTATCTGCTCAAGATCTCTGTTACAATAAAAGAATTCATTATACCTTTGTAGCACAGAGAAATCATGAAAATAATAATTATAATCTATAAGAATATAAAGAGACGCAGTAAAGTCGACTGCTCTAAGATCAAAGTACAAAGTTTATCAACTCAATGGCCTCACGTTGTATGAAACCTCCAGTGTACAGAATACCTATAAATATCACTGAAAAGAGCAAAAGTTGGGGGCAGTACATCTCATTTTCTATTTATTATTATTATTATTATTTTGGCACTTTTATTCGTGTTTCATACGTTTCTTTTTGTTTGGTATATATCCTGATTTGGTGTCGATGTTTGTTTCTGATATTATTTGTAATTGTTACTTCTCATTTACTTTTACTTTTATATTTGTTACATTTATTTTTGCTTGTTTTTATGGTTAGAGTTTAGTGTTATTAATTTTTCTTCTATTGTTGATGTTGTTCAAGATACAAGTACAATGGTGCGAGTTGGTGATTGTAATAGGAGTTGCCCTGCCCTGTTATTTGGTGTTAAACATATAAGTAGAGATGTTTTCGATAACAATATGGTGTTTGTGTTTTAGAGGTTGCAATGTTTATCAAAATCGGGATCAACTGCAGAATGAGGAACACAACATTCATATAGGTCCTTATTCTTCCAAATCTAACCTTACAGACCCCATATAAGTTTGCTGTCCGAATTCTCATCATTTAAAATGAGTTCTGTACTGTTATACGGTGATGGATCAGATGTCAATTATTGTGTAGTGCTCGTTTTCGTGTCGATACACAGAGCTATTTAAGATCGTTTCGATCATTGTTTTCTAGTTCTTCCAGATAAATGCAATAAATTACCGCACTTTTAACTTAAGACTAAATACTTACCATACGAAAGATAAAAGTTAACCTTAAGAAAATTACGCAATCATAATTAAGGATGGGATGTATATGGAGTAAAGGTACAGATTAAAGATGGAAATTATTGGAAACTACAAACCTTTGGTATCGACTCGAATTCAAAGTATTCTCCCCAAAAACACATTCGCGACATGGTCTTACTGTAGGTACGTCTGACGACCTCATTTCCAAATATCAAGTTACAGAAGTATCTGAGTGGAAATAATGAGTGAAGAAAAAGAATACATTAGTAGCAAATAATTCAGAGCCTGTATAGTGTAAGAAAGACTGTGTCACGAAAGCATATTTATCCAAGTTAAACAGAAAATGGTCGAGACGGATTGTATGACACCATAAAACATATTATTCCACAACATCTGGAACCTAAGTGAGGTATGGATGAGAGAGAGAGAGAGAGAGAGAGAGAGAGAGAGAGAGAGAGGAGAGAGAGAGAGAGAGAGAGAGAGAGAGAGAGAGAGAGAGAGAGAGAGAGAATTTAATTTTACCTTTTCTTACAAGGAACTCCTTTGACTTCCATAATCCAGATTTTAAGGGTATTGTTAGTCCGTCGCCTCTCTTCGGTGTTAATATAAGCCCTTGATCTGAACAATATACAATTATAATTTTTACTAATGGGATGAGAGATTATCAGTGGTGTTTGATAAGAAATAAAATCTTATAATATTTTGGCAATATAAATAAAAAAAAATCGAAGACTCGCTGTCTCTGTCTTCGTTTAGTTGTTGATCATAATAGTAGTCTTAAAGAAAATAGGTCTTTATTCATTTCACCATAATATTACATAATTATTCTTTTTGAGCAGGGAGGGATGAATTCGTTCGCTTTTTATCCCAACATACGGTTGTTTAAGTTCATTAAAAAAAAAAAAAAGGTCAATAGCTTCGCCACAACTGAATATACAATTGTTATATGGAACATTTATTAAACACATTTTCAATAAAAATATCTATGTTAGAAGAAAAATAAATAGCAGAAATAATATCATATTATTATAGGTTTCTTACTTACAAAGATACTCTAGGGAAAAGTTTTAACTTCTATTTTTTCTTTATTGCAACTGTTCCTGCTTTCATATGGGGGGTATTTATGCTGTTTCTTGGCAGCCTCTTTCCCTTTAACATCCAGACTCATGTACTCCACTCCATTTGTTCTCTTAGGTTACTTCCAATACATTGTTTCCCCTATTCACCAAAATACAATGAGTAGGAAAAAAAACTGGTGCACCTGCGTTAAACCTTCTATTGGTTCAGTCACTTGCGTTACCTTTCGTGCAGTAACAGTGGACTGGCGAGGTCGCTGGACTGGCTGCTCTCTCCCAAGTTGGCATTGTCAGTGTTTTGGGTAATGGCGTTATTCTGGAGTGAGGCAAGAGAGTGTAATGACTCTCGGGATCTAGCGGGTTGCAAGACGCTACTGACATTAATTTGGGTATCTCTGAAATACAGACCTCATATTAGCATTATTATATCAGGTAGAAGATAGTTTAGGCATTAATAATAATAATAATAATAATAATAATAATAATAATAATAATAATAATAATAATAATAATAAACTAATTATAAAAGCTATCCATAAAACTTTTGATGATGAAAGTTTACAATAATTATATTTATTCTAACACTTGAAATCTTCATACCACAGTAATAATAATAATAATAATAATAATAATAATAATAATAATAACTGATTTTATACGGGTGACTATTTTGCACCTGATAGGTGTAAAATAGAGCTGGGAATACCCCTCCCTTGTTTATAGAATATAGACTTATTTTACTTATAATAAAAAAATCGAAACTCGATGACAATGAAAGCTAATAAAAGAATGTTGCTTTTACAACATAGTTCATTTATTTATTTATTTATTTATTTATCTATTATTTATTTATTTATGTGGATTTTTAAAGCGAATGTGGTCTACTGTCATGAAACTCAAAAGTTCTGTTGGACTAGGGGTGGTTAATTCAAGGTTATTGCTTGAGCTAAAAATGATTCCACACTAAATAATATTTTTTTACATCGTTAGAAATGCGTTGACAATTTTTTCTTCTGTACATGGTAAAAATAAAAAATGACTCACAACCTTCTCAGATTTTCACTAGTTCTAAACCTGTGATAATATAAAGTAACCCACCCCCATCACCGGAACTATGAACAAAACTAATAGAAATGAAGGAATGACAATACAGTAAAAGAAAATGAAACCAGTGTAGTCGGTAGGAATTAACCTATCCTGGAGAAGGACTTACGATCGATGGATGGATTCGGTTTTACGTCACGAACTCCCTTTTCTACTAAGGGCTAGGACGGTTGCCTTTCTACGAAGGACTTGTTTTGGGGGATGTAATCGTTACCCTGAGTGTATGCCTTTACTAACCTCAGTCCGTGACGGGGTGCGAACCCTCGACCTACCGCCTCAGAGTCGAAGACGCTACCATTTTGCCACGGAGACTACGATCAAGTTTCTTTAAACGGCAGTTTTATATTCCATACGAAATAAGGTTAGCCAACTTCGTTGTCTGTAGGCCATTCATTCCAGTGAATACGATTTATGCTGATTATATATATTATCCGCAAATAGTAGATAGATTATATCAATATATAATAAGCATAATTTGTTAACAGGAATATTTACCCAAGAGAACGAAGGAGCACTTAAAATGTATTGGTGTCACTATAGCGTGCACTCTTACCTGTAGTAACCATTCGAGTCGAGTATTGTTTAAAATCTGAACTGTCATATTCGTGATTATTAATAAATGACTAACTATATTATATGCCATTTAAACGGTTATATTAGACTCGAGAGTATAGTGTTAATGTCCTGGTCGGCCACACCAAAGTAACACCAAATTGTGTACAATATTTTAGTTTTGAAGACGAAGTTACTCACTCATCGGCATTTTTCGAATTCTTTTTCTCGCTCCTCGAACCAGCTCGCGATTTCCTACTAAGTTTTGTGAACAGACTCTGCAAGAAATAAAGACCAAAATATAAACCAGATAATTTTTAAACTGTAATATTCTCTAATTAAGAGAACACAACAACAACAACAACAACAACAATACCAACAACAACAGCAATATTAATAATAATAATAATAATAATAATAATAATAATAATAATAATAATAATAATAATAATAATAAACATTTCTTAAGCTTTTCACATACATTACTTTCAAAAAATAGAAATGTAGTACAGCAGCGACAGTAGTAGTAGTAGTAATAATAATAATAATAATAATAATAATAATAATAATAATAATAATAATAATAATAATAATAATAATAATAATAATAATAATAATAATAAGAAGTGAGTACTTACAAATTTAGATGGTGTTGGTTCAGCCGACCGTGTGACCGCGGGTGAGGGAGGTGCAGAGGCATGATCATTTTTCTCTTTTTGAGCACCATTCGTCGTCACACCTGCCAGAAAACATGTGTAAGTATATTCTTCCGTGAGATTATAGCAAAACTACATACTGTTTACATGCGTGACATTGAATGCTATTGGTCCATTAGCATTTTGATCCTACAACTGTTACTAGGGCAAGCACATCAAGGTACTTCTCTATTCGTGTGTGTGATTTTTATTATTTCGAGCACAACTCACTAGGCTAGGAAATCAGTCGCACAAACGCTATATTTTTCATCCCTTGCCTAATGCATATGATTGACCCGCGTGTACGTAACGCGAATTGTACAAAGATATATATTTATTTCAGAAATTTGTATTCTATTCTTATTGAATATTATCACTTGACTCACCTTTACCCAGTTTCTGATTTCTAAGTATATTGTATACAGAGAGGCAGAGAGAGCTAGGTGTGAAATTTTACACTACTTGTTCAGCTCCCCAAACAAGTGATGATGTACAGTCCTTGGATAGTAAAAGCACCTAACAGAATATAGACAGAAAAATGTGAGATATCGGCATAAGTTCGAACTTCATACACCGCCTCATAAGGCGAAATCTGTCAGACAACCTTAGTCTCAGCCTATCCACTGCTTAATGCATTTGATTTATCATTGTGTTGATAACGCCTGTGACAGAAGGAAGAAGTCCGAGAATTGTACAGGGATATATTTTAACTTCAATAGACTTTATTAGTTTTGTAAACATCCTGAATATATATCACTTGACTCACCCACTCCAATTTTTAACTTCTTAGCACAGTATATTCACAGAGAGAGAGAGCTATGATCCTGTAGATAAAAATGCCCTTGACTTATGTACAGTATTTCCGCTAAAACAACATTAGCTCATGTTGCTCCCTCTGTATGGAAGAGGTGACATTCACAAAATTCTATAAGAGATTATTTTCTCTAACCCCAACCATCCTGCTTTGGTCATCCACAGGGTAGGTGGGTAAGTCTTTCTACCCTGTGGCTCGAAAGTCGCAGCAGGTTTACCCCTACCGCTTCATCACATGGCAACCCCCTAGACCCATCCATAACAGTTAACTGTGCTAGCAGGTGCGATAAATACATAATCTTTCTCCGTTCACTCATATATCGCACTCTCTCTTTCCTTCTCTACTGACACACCACGTGCATCCAGTCCATCAATCCAGCTCATGCTAGATCTTTCTTTTGGTCTTACTCCTATTACTTCTACACACCACACTTTCTTTGCTAGTCGTCCATCACTCACTCTTTTTAAATGTCCAAACCATCTAAATACCCTGATCTATCTTCGGAAGCTTTCTTTCAACACGCTTTCTCTGCCACTACTCATTTCTCTCTCTCTCTCTCTCTCTCTCTCTCTCTCTCTCTCTCTCTCTCTCTCTCTCTCTCTCTCTCTCTCTCCCTCTGCCCACAGTGAGAGATGTTTTACCACGAGGTCAGAACTTAATACAGATCTGCTCATTTTTACTTAATGATGACAACCTTGATGTTATTCTTGCTCGTTATCCTCACTTTGGTGGCCATTAATTATATTGAATTATACATATATTTTCTGTATGTTGCTGTACAATTCTGTTTGTGCATTCTGTATTTCTCTTAGCTTTACTTTTGCATATAATGTACTCTGTGCTGCCATACTGTGAGTTGTGTGTTAGTATGCAGCAATGTTTTATCAATGTGTACACCTCCCTGTAAACTATGTTCAATTCTTTGTTTTGTATCCATTTGAAGCATTATTTATATAAACTCATGTAATGTCTGACGCCTTGGCGCAATAAATTAATAAAATAAAAATAAATCTTTCTCTCTCTCTCTCTCTCTCTCTATTCTAGATATAGCAATCATACTTTTCAAATACCTCATCTACATTTCATTCAACTTGATCATTTTATACTTCTTTGCATGCGAAGTTTCATACAATGCTGGCGGCACAATTATTATTATTATTATTATTATTATTATTCTCTGTGCATTCTTTCCTAGTACATATTTATCGCTGGCTAGCAGTGAGAATAGAGAAGAGAATTCCTTTATCATTGTTTATCACATATCACTTCGCGGTAGACAGTCGTCTTCTGTTTTAGTATCCTAGGGAACTGCAAAGGATTCTTTGTACATAAGTAAGCTGACACCATATATTTGAGAGCAAACATATTCAAATTTTCTCTCTTTTCTTTATGAGCACAATCTAAAAACTTTTGTTGTTAGCAACCGTTATCAGCACCTACCCCTTTCTACCCACCCTACCCCCTTTGTTTTGCATGTTACATGCAACTGCCACATATCCCCTTTATAAACATTCCCCTCGTATCGGATTTACACGCAGAAGGGGAATTCATTCACAATTTTCACTACATTCGTCGCCGTTCCTTTACGAAAAGTGCTCCGTCAAAAATTTCCAACTCCAATATGCAAAAGACATTTTTACTTTTCAGCATCTGAAAATCACCAAATTTAATTTGAAAGAGATTCATAATACGGTCCTCGACGGGAGGGTGGTGTAATATATAGTTTAAATCAAACCTGGAAAGGTATTTCTTTCTTCCAGATGGGGAGGGGTAGAGTCTAATCGTTGCACCGTGGCCAGTAATAATGTCTTACACTCCGTTTGAGGAATTGCGTCCTCGCATGTAGGTTGAAATTCGTCACGCAACTTTTGTCATGGGGCATTTAAGTATGTATGTATGTAGGTAGGTAGGTAGGTAGGTAGGCAGGAAGGCAGGAAGGCATGTATGTGTTAAGGATGTAATCCTATTATACTACAAAAAAAGATAGACTTTCATTTTGAATTATTAAAAGGGAAGAACAAAAATTCTACAATGATATGGAATCAGTGACTAATCTTTTAGCTACAACATTTTTACTTTTTCCTAAACACTTAAAAATCTCGACAAAGAAAAAGAGGTAAGAGTGAACAGGGTTTATTTGTTTAGTTTTTAATATTTTGCGACAAGTAAGTCTACCATTATTATTATTATTATTATTATTATTATTATTATTATTATTATTATTATTATTATTATTATTATTATTATCATTATTATTGTTATTATTATTATTACTATTATTATTATTATTATTATTATTATTATTATGAATGTTCTGAGATGGTTTGGCCTTGTGGAAAGGATGGATGACGAAAGACTGCTGAAAAGGTGATGAATGCGAGAGTTGATGGGAGAAATGCTAGAGGGAGGCCTAGTTTTGGGTGGATGGATGGAGTAAGGAGAGTCCTGAATGATAGGAGGATGGATGTGAGGGAAGCAAGTGAGCGTGCTAGGAATAGGAATAGTGGCGAGCGATTGTGACGCAGCTCTGATGGGCATCTGCTGTTACCATGGGGCTGCATCTTACAGAGGTAGCCCTGTGGTAGGGGAGTTGGCAGTTATGAAGCGACACAGGTTGTGGAAAAGCCGGGAGGATGGGATGTGGCACTCCAGCAGTGCCATCTGAACGGTTGCTAGCTCCCTCGTCATTGCCCATAGAACAAAGTAATCCCCATATTGTTTCTTTTTTTATGTCGGCTATCCCCCAATTGGGGGAGACAGCCAAGGTAGAATTATGGATTATTATTATTATTATTATTATTATTATTATTATTATTATTATTATTATTATTTTTATTATTATTATTATTATTATTATTATTATTATTATTATTATTATTATTATTAACAACTTTATTGTCATTATCATTATTATCATTATTTTTCTTTGACGAGAGCAATTTAGCAATCCATATAATACTGTCCATTAATAAAAAATGCATACAAATCTACTACTCACTTATTATCTACTGTCATCAATGGCCAGCCGTAATATATGAGTCGAATTAATTTCCTCCTTTTATTAGCTAGACACATTTTGAAAGGAAATAAACTTGATTGATAATGCATCTCAAATCTCTTGAAAGAACAGCATGTTACAACTGTATTCCTGTCTCTGTTTACTGTATTCTCGGACAATATACGAGAATACGCTTCATAAAAGACGAGGTGTATGGATAGAACGAAATATAACGATTTAAAGTTAACTTTAATAAAAAAAAAAATACCCAACACGTGTGACAATACTGTGTGCCTAGTCACACAAGACTAGTGAGATATACAATAATTATAGCTTTACTTCACCAAAACTACTTATTATGCATGATTCATGGCGTATAACTACAACATGGCTTAATGTAGCTGCAGACTGAACTCTTAGCCGTGTAATTATTATTATCATTATTATTATTATTATTATTATTATTATTGTAGTCACCGTGGCTCAAGCGGTAGCGTCCGCGACTCTGAGGCGTCAGGTCTGAGGTTAGCAAGGGCATGCACTCAGGGTAAGGATTACATCTGCCAAAACAAGTCCTTCGCAAGAAGGCAACCGTCCTAGCCCTTGGTAGAAAAGGGAGTCCGTGACGTAAAACCGGAATAAACAAACATTATTATTATTATTATTATTATTTTTATTATTATTATTATTATTATTATTATTATTATTATTATTATTATTATTATTATTTTATTGCTATTGTTGTTGTCGTTGCTGTTGTTATATATATATATATATATATATATATATATATATATATATATATATATATATATATATATATATATATATATATATACATATACCTTAGCTGTTTCCCCCTTAAATTGGGGGGTAGCCGACATCAAAAAAGGAAAACAGTTTGGGGAGAAGTTATTCTCCCCCCCACTCCCCTTCTTCTTTGACGTCTCACAGGAGGTTGGTACAAGGGGGGGGATTCCCAGTCCCCCCGCCCCGTCCACTTTTAGTCGCCTTTTACGACACGCAGGGAATACGGTGAGGCTATTCTTTGATATATATATATATATATATATATATATATATATATATATATATATATATATATATATATATATATAGTTTGTATGTGCAGATGTGCTCGTGCGCGTGTGTATGGAAACACGTGAACTATAGACCAGTTTCCTTGACCAGCATAGTTTGCAAAGTTATGGAGAAACTACTAAGGAAACATATCTCTCTTCACTTGGAATCCTTCAACTTTTTGTCAGTGAGGCAACATGGCTTCAGAGAAGGTAGATCAACAGTAACAAACTTATTAGAATTTTATGATGAGGTAAGCCAAATCTTACAGGAAAGAGAGGGCTGGGCAGATTGCATATTCCTAGACTTCCAGAAAGCGTTTGACACTGTTCCACATGGGAGACTTATTAGGAAGCTGCAATCAATGGCTAGAATAGGTGGAAATGTTTTGGAATGGATAAAAACTTACTTAGAAGGAAGGGAACAGAGGGTTAGAGTAAGACACTCAGTGTCTGAATGGAGAAGAGTTAGTAGTGGAGTTCCACAGGGTTCAGCTTTAGGGCCACTTTTGTTCCTTGTATATGTAAATGACCTACCAGAGTCTGTAAATTCATTCATGAATATGTTTGCAGATGATGCAAAGATTGTGAAGAAAGTAAAAAACGAGAACAATGGTAGAGAACTTCAGGAGGATCTAAATAATCTGCATGAGTGGTCAGAAAAGTGGCTAATGAAATTCAGTACTTCAAAATGTAAGGTAATGAAAATGGGTACAAGTGCAAGAAGGCCCAAGCTTGACTACTCGGTGGCTGGAGTACAACTTCAAGAGACAGAAAATGAGAGAGATCTAGGAGTAAACATACTGGCAGATTTGTCTCCAGAAATACATATAAATGGCATAGTAAGGGCAGCATATGCATTCTTATCAAATGTAAGGGTAGCATTCAGGCACATGGACAAGGAAATGTTCAGAAATCACATGGACAAGGAAATGTTCAGAAATATTTATGTAACCTATGTGAGGCCAAAACTCGAATATGCAGCCCCCTTTTGGAATCTGCACTTGAAAAAGCACATAGCTAAGCTTGAAAAAGTTCAAAGACATGCCACGAAACTGGTGCCAGAAATACGCAATCTCAGTTATGATGAGAGGCTGAGGGAATTAGACTTACCATCACTCGAAGCTAGAAGAGTGAGGGGGGATATGGTGACAGTCTTTAAATTCCTTCATGGTTATGATAGAGTGGATAGGGATCGATTTTTTGATATGGCTGGCTCTAGAACTAGAGGTCATAGTTTGAAGCTTCGTAAGAAAACTTGTTTGCAGGATGTAAGGAAATACTTTTTCAGTGTAAGAGTAGTTGATAATTGGAATTGGCTAAGCGAGGAGGTAGTTAATGCTATCTCAATCCATAGTTTTAAGGACAGGTATGATAAGTATCACTAAGTATAAAATGGAAGCGATCAGGAGACGGGAAGATACGAGCTTTGGGCTCTTTCCCGTAAACACAATTAGGTAATCACAATTAGGTAATGTAGGATTTTGATTATGGGAGACTTTAATCATAAAGAGATAGATTGGATAAATCTTGACCCACACAGTGGTGAGGACTCATTTGGGGCAAGATTCCTAGATTGCGTACAAGGGAATTTCCTACACCAACATGTAATGGAACCAACAAGAGCCAGGGGTGGGGATGAGCCATCACTACTTGATCTGGTGTTCACAGATAATGTGTTGGATATTGAAAATATTGAGTATGAACCACCAATTGGAAAGAGTGACCACTGTGTGTTGTTGATGGAGTATATCATTGAAGACATTCTTCCTGAGAGTAGAGGCACTGAGGACATGAGGAGGAACTATCTGAAAGGAGATTACATCAAAATGAATGAGCTTTTTGCAGTTATTGACTGGAGAACCTTATTTTACAACAAATCTGTACAAGAAATGTATGACATCTTTTGTGAGAAATATGGGAAGATAGTAGATTGCTGCATACCTGTCACCAAAGTAGGTGTAATTCATGCCAGAGAGAAATGGTTCGATAATGGGTGTAAAAGAGCTAAGGAGTGGAGAGACAAATGCTGGAAAAGGTATAGGAGGAGAAAAAACATAAATGCCTGGCAAACCTACAAAAGAGCAAGAAATGACTACCTAAGTAAAAGGAGAGAGGCAGAGAGAGATTATGAGAGGGACATCACCAGGAAGGCTAAAGAAAATCCCAAGCTTTTCCACAGCTTTATCAGAGGAAAACTGAAGGTAAAAGAACAGGTTTTAAGGCTAAAGAGAGCGGATGGAAGCATCACTGAGACGGACGAAGAGATCTGCAAAGAATTGAACAAGGAGTTTCAGTCAGTATTTACAGTAGAAAATACCCCACCCCCTCAGATTGCAGTGATAGAAGCTCAAGGGCCGGTATTAGAGAACATCAACCTTACAGCCACAGAGGTATGCAAAGCGCTGATGGATTTAGATGTTCATAAAGCTACAGGTCCTGATGACATATCCCCTCATGTGCTTAAAAAATGCGCAAACACAATATCAGTGGCACTAAGTATCATATTTAAGGAGTCACTGGAGTCGGGGGAGATTCCAAGATGCTGGAAACAAGCAAATGTGATACCTATCTTCAAAAAGGGAAGGAGGGATACGGCTCTGAACTATAGACCAGTTTCCTTGACCAGCATAGTTTGCAAACTTATGGAGAAACTACTAAGGAAACATATCTCTCTTCACTTGGAATCCTTCAACTTTTTGTCAGTGAGGCAACATGGCTTCAGAGAAGGAAGATCAACAGTAACAAACTTATTAGTTTTATGATGAGGTAAGCCAAATCTTACAGGAAAGAGAGGGCTGGGCAGATTGCATATTCCTAGACTTCCAGAAAGCGTTTGACACTGTTCCACATGGGAGACTTATTAGGAAGCTGCAATCAATGGCTAGAATAGGTGGACATGTCTTGGAATGGATAAAAACTTACTTAGAAGGAAGGGAACAGAGGGTTAGAGTAAGACACTCAGTGTCTGAATGGAGAAGAGTTAGTAGTGGAGTTCCACAGGGTTCAGTTTTAGGACCACTTTTGTTCCTTGTATATGTAAATGACCTACCAGAGTCTGTAAATTCATTCATGAATATGTTTGCAGATGATGCAAAGATTGTGAAGAAAGTAAAAAACGAGAACAATGGTAGAGAACTTCAGGAGGATCTAAATAATCTGCATGAGTGGTCAGAAAAGTGGCTAATGAAATTCAATACCTCAAAATGTAAGGTAATGAGAATGGGTACAAGTGCAAGAAGGCCCAAGCTTGACTACTCGGTGGCTGGAGTACAACTTCAAGAGACAGAAAATGAGAGAGATCTAGGAGTAAACATACTGGCAGATTTGTCTCCAGAAATACATATAAATGGCGTAGTAAGGGCAGCATATGCATTCTTATCAAATGTAAGGGTAGCCTTCAGGCACATGGACAAGGAAATGTTCAGAAATATTTATGTAACCTATGTGAGGCCAAAACTCGAATATGCAGCCCCCTTTTGGAATCCGCACTTGAAAAAGCACATAGCTAAGCTTGAAAAAGTTCAAAGACATGCCACGAAACTGGTGCCAGAAATACGCAATCTCGGTTATGATGAGAGGCTGAGGAAATTAGACTTGCCATCACTCGAAGCTAGAAGAGTAAGGGGGGATATGGTGACAGTCTTTAAATTCCTTCATGGTTATGATAGAGTGGATAGGGATCGATATTTCGATATGGCTGGCTCTAGAACTAGAGGTCATAGTTTGAAGCTTCGTAAGAAAACTTGTTTGCAGGATGTAAGGAAATACTTTTTCAGTGTAAGAGTAGTTGATAATTGGAATTCGCTAAGCGAGGAGGTAGTTAATGCTATCTCAATCCATAGTTTTAAGGACAGGTATGATAAGTATCACTAAGTCTAAAAATGGAACCGATCAGGAGACGAGAAGATACGAGCTTTGGGCTCTTTCCCGTAAACACAATTAGGTAATCACAATTAGGTAATCACGTGTTAATATTTTAGCTTTATACTGGCACATACATTTACTTACACATGATCTGTTATAAGTAACAACGAACCTCATGTCATTTGCACATATCTCGTGACAACTGAAATCAATATTTATCAAAAGAAAATGAGCGATATTCTCATGAATGATACGCAATGGATACATCAGTATGAACTATGCGGAGGGGGGGGGGGGTCGAAGGATAGGGATATTGCAGGAGGCTGGTTGTTGTTATGGATGGGAGAGCCTTATTTCCTTGTCTCGCTTTAACCTTGATCAAGAGCAAAAAAATTGTTCCACATCGGTCTTTCGTATCACATGCAGTTCCGGTTTTACGTCACGGACTCCCTTTTCTACCAAGGACTAGGACGGTTGCCTTCTTGCAAAGGACTTGTTTTGGCAGATGTAATCGTTACCCTGAGTGCATGCCCTTGCTAACCTCCGACCGTGACGGGGTTTCGTATCACATGAAGTATACTTTCGAAATTAACAAGGTATCGGTCAAGACAGATTCGAGGATTTTTTTTCTTTTTCCGTTTTATATGTCATTGTGGGCGAATGAACACAGACCGACAGAAGTTGGGGCATGAAGGCTGGGTGAATCCCTTCCTAACACCCCCGCTGTGGGTTTGAACGCGGGTTAGTCACTTCCTGTGTCAAGCTAAGGAATGAATTAATAACTAGACTTCACTATTCCGCTTAGGCCACAGTAGCTCAGTAGTAGAATTCACGAGTCGTAAGGCAACGGATACAGGTTCGATCCAGCCGCAGGGTGTTAGAAGGGTATCCAGCCCTAATTCCCCAGCTTCAACATGTCTGTGTCCACCCCCTTTCAAATTGAGAAAAATACTGATACAAAACGGTGCTTTATTAAACTTGACCTTTCTCAATGCAAAAAGTTTTCTTCATTAGGCTAGAACCTTTGCAAAATCCGTATCATACTTGTAGGCTAAAAATAGCAAAGATCAGACTCAAAACAAATGGCTTTTCAAAAAAATGTGAAAGGGAAACAAGATCAATATAATTTTTCAAAGAAATATTTGTGATTTACCTTTGCTCACTTTGGGGCTTGATGGGGTAACGAACTTGAACCTGATTGGCGCCACGATGAACTCAGTATTTGTAACTTCGAGAATGTTTCAGAAAAGTGACCACGAATAAAATGCTTGTAGGACTTTCACAAGAGATAGTTGTTTCATCATTGAAACTTATAAACTCGTGTGCCTCGCTTAAGTATCATTGCGGAAAAGATATACTAAGTAAATTCTGAATTAGCCGACACATCCAACCTCTTTCCCGGTCACGTTGCAACTGAGGGTCTGGAGTTGTGTAAGGGTGAGGGAGCAGTGAGGGGTCAGAACGCAAGTGGTCGACGCGGTTCCTTAAACATAGCAGAAGACAAACAATAATTTTTATAATTCGCAGAAGACGCCCCATGAATAGATGAGCAAAACAAAAAGACTCCTTTGCTTAATGATTCCTTGTCCTGGTTATGCTTTAAGTGAAGTAATTATCTTTACCTGGAATTCTGAGTAACTGTAACCTGTATGCACAAATGCCATAGTTTTATGCTGGCCCTATACCAAATACCTAATGCTTTCGTGTCTGTGCCTTGTTCTATATTTATTTTCGTTGTAAAAATAAATGATCACATTATCATTGTTTTAAGCTGTAGTCAGGTGACAATCAGCTAGCGATCTAGTACAGACTTCTCTCTTGTTATAGGATAAAACAGGATCGAGTTTCAATGTTCACAACGACAGTTAAAATTATGTTAGAAATAATATTTTTAGGCAATATGACAGAAGATTTGAAATAGTTTGATATATATATATATATATATATATATATATATATATATATATATATATATATATATATATATATATATATATATATATATATATATATATATATATATATATATATATATATATACACATACATACATACATACATACATACATACATACATACATACATACATGGAGTCGGGGGAGATTCCAAGATGCTGGAAACAAGCAAATGTGATACCTATCTTCAAAAAGGGAAGGAGGGATACGGCTCTGAACTATAGACCAGTTTCCTTGACCAGCATAGTTTGCAAACTTATGGAGAAACTACTAAGGAAACATATCTCTCTTCACTTGGAATCCTTCAACTTTTTGTCAGTGAGGCAACATGGCTTCAGAGAAGGTAGATCAACAGTAACAAACTTATTAGAATTTTATGATGAGGTAAGCCAAATCTTACAGGAAAGAGAGGGTTGGGCAGATTGCATATTCCTAGACTTCCAGAAAGCGTTTGACACTGTTCCACATGGGAGACTTATTACGAAGCTGCAATCAATGGCTAGAATAGGTGGAAATGTTTTGGAATGGATAAAAACTTACTTAGAAGGAAGGGAACAGAGGGTTAGAGTAAGACACTCAGTGTCTGAATGGAGAAGAGTTAGTAGTGGAGTTCCACAGGGTTCAGCTTTAGGGCCACTTTTGTTCCTTGTATATGTAAATGACCTACCAGAGTCTGTAAATTCATTCATGAATATGTTTGCAGATGATGCAAAGATTGTGAAGAAAGTAAAAAACGAGAACAATGGTAGAGAACTTCAGGAGGATCTAAATAATCTGCATGAGTGGTCAGAAAAGTGGCTAATGAAATTCAATACTTCAAAATGTAAGGTAATGAGAATGGGTACCAGTGCAAGAAGGCCCAAGCTTGACTACTCGGTGGCTGGAGTACAACTTCAAGAGACAGAAAATGAGAGAGATCTAGGAGTAAACATACTGGCAGATTTGTCACCAGAAATACATATAAATGGCATAATAAGGGCAGCATATGCATTCTTATCAAATGTAAGGGTAGCCTTCAGGCACATGGACAAGGAAATGTTCAGAAATATTTATGTAACCTATGTGAGGCCAAAACTCGAATATGCAGCCCCCTTTTGGAATCTGCACTTGAAAAAGCACATAGCTAAGCTTGAAAAAGTTCAAAGACATGCCACGAAACTGGTGCCAGAAATACGCAATCTCGGTTATGATGAGAGGCTGAGGGAATTAGACTTACCATCACTCGAAGCTAGAAGAGTGAGGGGGGATATGGTGACAGTCTTTAATTTCCTTCATGGTTATGATAGAGTGGATAGGGATCGATATTTTGATATGGCTGGCTCTAGAACTAGAGGTCATAGTTTGAAGCTTCGTAAGAAAACTTCTTCGCAGGATGTAAGGAAATACTTTTTCAGTGTAAGAGTAGTTGATAATTGGAATTGGCTAAGCGAGGAGGTAGTTAATGCTATCTCAATCCATAGATTTAAGGACAGGTATGATAAGTATCACTAAGTATAAAATGGAAGCGATCAGGAGACGGGAAGATACGAGCTTTGGGCTCTTTCCCGTAAACACAATTAGGTAATCACATACATATATACATACATACATACATACATACATATATATATATATATATATATATATATATATATATATATATATATATATATATATATGTATATATATATATATATATATATATATATATATATATATATATATATATATATATATATATATATATATATATATATATATATATATATATATATATATATATATATGAAATGAGTAATTATATGATAGTGGAACGAGATTATTTATGTTTAAATGTCCACCTTTGCCTTGTATTTAACGATATATTGTTTTCATTGTAAAGTCTCCAAAGTTATTTGAAGAGGGCATTCAAGCATCCTTTAGCTCTGCCCTTTGTTCCTTACTTTTAAAGCTGGCGGAGTAGCCTAATACAGTCATATATATATATATATATATATATATATATATATATATATATATATAATATATATATATATATATATATATATATATATATATATATATATATATATAAGATACAGACCTGCAGTACAGAAAGTAATGGCTATTCATATGTTCTCATCGATGATCGTTCAGTGACAGTAAATGGTGATGTCATTCAAACAACTGAGTGGATAGGGCTAAGAATTCAAAATCACTAATACTCATATATATATGATTTTCCAGGAAGACTGGACCATGCCATAAAATTATCATAGCTCTTATGTTTCTATGTCAATTCATTAAGTTTGTTTTATTGGCATGAGTTAAATGCCTATAAACACCGTAACATCTTTTATAATCCCTTCACATTTGACAGGTCATTACACTCTCCATCTCTGTTTCTGTTGACTTTTTGTATTCTTTGTGCCAAGGCCCGATAAAGGCTGTTTTATTTTATTATTTTTTGGCCCGTCCTGGTGTCACAGTCATGAAAAAAAAAAACAATTGTCTTTTCACCTGCATATCACGTCTCAGTGAAAATTCCTTTTATCCATTCGGTATATAACTTTGATTAGTTGCTGCTAAAGGCCTCTATGTTAAAACACTGAAGGGTTTAACAAGTCTGTGTTACAATACCATGAAAATAAAAGTGACTTGTTTATAGACTTTTATGACAGCCTTAGGTCAACAAAATTAGAGTCAATGTCACCAAATTGGCTATAATCTCGTTTTACCAAGATATATATATATATATATATATATATATATATATATATATATATATATATATATATATATATATATATATATATATATATATATATATATATATATATATATGAATCGTATTTTACCCCTTGCCGGAACCCGAGCCTAGGATATATTTATTGTGCCAAGGCGCCACCAACATATATATTACGAGTGTAAAACAGGAACGGTAAAGTGAAATTGCCCTTGATGAGCCCGGGCACTAAATAAATATTTAAAAAAAGAAAGAAAAAAAGATGTGGAGTGTTCGGAAATGTCAAATATGAAGGGATAGTAAAAGATGTGTAACTAATCTATCTATATACAGGAGCCTTTATTTCCCTTATAAGGGGAATGGCTGAGTCCAGGGAATTTACCCTGATACTTTGGGAAAAGAGTATGCAGGGGAGTGGATTCCCAGTCCACTCGCTCCCCCCCCATTTAGTAGGCTCTTACGACACGCAGGGGAACACTGATGAAGTATTCTAGCCCCCCTCCCTCAGGGGTGTGTATATTTGTATGTAAATATATGAATATATATGCATACTTAAATTCATATATATATATATATATATATATATATATATATATATATATATATATATATATATATATATATATATATATACATAAAAGCAAATATGCACACTAAAAATCAGATATTCTTAACCTTTTTCGACCTCAGCACCACTGTAGTCAAGTCTAGGCTGTCCAGAACCCCGTGGCTCTGGCTAACATCTGGTTACTATAAAGACAGAGTATATATAAACTTTATAAACTTTATTTCCATTTTACAATGGGTATTCGTCAGCCAGGACAAGCCCCAACCCCCCACTGTGATGTCCACCCACAGCAGTTCCTGCCAGTAAACAGCTTAAGCTCTCGGTCTTGGACGGGGACCGATCTTTCGACCTCGTGAATGCGAAGCCAGCGCGTTACCACTGTACTAGCCAGCATTTCCAAGCACCCCCTAAAATTGATTTCAGCACGAATACGTTAGAATATTCGGTGTAGCTTTAGATATAGGAAAAGATCCGAAACTGAAGGATATATATATATATATATATATATATATATATATATATATATATATATATATATATATATATATATATATATATATATATATATATATAATATATATATATATATATATATATATATATATATATATATATATATATATATATATATATATATATATATATATATATATATATATATATATACATACACACACACACACAGAGTGAATGAGAAAGAGATAGAGATTGCCTTTTGCCCTGAAAGTCAAGACTGAAAATTTTATAACGATCATTGAGAAAATCTTTGTTTTCATTTTTAATATACGTTTTGCTGATTTCATTAAAATTTACAGTATAGACACATAGAAACATAAAAATACATATAGTTTTTGGATGTTATTGAAAACACACACACACACACACACACACACACACACACACACACACACACACACACACACACACACACTGCCAACATGGCAGGGGAGACTTGAAGAAAATAAAGCTAGGGTTGTAGACCTGATAAGAAAGCTTGGAGTAGTATGTGGTCCTGAGGATATTGTAAACATACACCAA
Organism: Halocaridina rubra; assembly: GCA_037179515.1. Taxonomy (NCBI): domain Eukaryota; kingdom Metazoa; phylum Arthropoda; class Malacostraca; order Decapoda; family Atyidae; genus Halocaridina; species Halocaridina rubra. Next base: position 30,554 of record JAXCGZ010000877.1, read on the forward strand.
CTAGGTAAATATTCGAGGGAAGGAAAGCCGAGACCAACAAAAGTAACCTTTGAGAGAGGGGAGACATGTAGGGAAATATTGTTGAGAAAAAAAAGTCTAAAAGACCTTCAAGAATGCAAAGAAGTGTTCATTAGACGATACAGAACACAGGAAGAGATGGGAAAGATCAAAAACTTGTTGCAAGAGGCAAGAAGGTTAAATGATGAAAGAAATGAAGAAGAGAAGAAAAATTTTCGTTACGGAATACTTCCAGACAAAGGGGAGATAAAGAAGATAATGACAGAAGATCAGGGGATGGGGCCTCATTAAGATTGTTATACACAAATGCTGATGGATTAGCTGGTAAGGCAGTAGAATTAAAAGATAGGATTCACAACAGTAAGGCAGATATAGTAGCAATTACAGAGACTAAGTTGAGTGAGGACATAAACAGTGTCACAGTTTTTCCTAAGGGCTTCAGAATACTAAGGGTCGAAAGATCTGAGAGGACTGGTGGAGGGATAGCACTGCTCATAAGTGAGAGGATTCAAGTTGAAGAGATAAACTTGGCTATAGAAAGTGAGTTCAGGGAATTTCTTGTTGCTCGCATAAATACTGGGTCAGAGAGCATTATAATAACTGTTGTATACAACCCACCAAGGAACCAAAATAGGCTTGAAATTTATGAGGAAAGTCATATAGGTACGATTGAAGTCATAAACTCAGTTGTTAACATGGCGAGGGAGAAAAAATGTAGGATTTTGATTATGGGAGACTTTAATCATAAAGAGATAGATTGGATAAATCTTGACCCACACAGTGGTGAGGACTCCTTTGGGGCAAGATTCCTAGATTGCGTACAAGGGAATTTCCTACACCAACATGTAATGGAACCAACAAGAGCCAGGGGTGGGGATGAGCCATCACTACTTGATCTGGTGTTCACAGATAATGTGTTGGATATTGAAAATATTGAGTATGAACCACCAATTGGAAAGAGTGACCACTGTGTGTTGTTGATGGAGTATATCATTGAAGACATTCTTCCTGAGAGTAGAGGCACTGAGGACATGAGGAGGAACTATCAGAAAGGAGATTACATCAAAATGAATGAGCTTTTTGCAGTTATTGACTGGAGAACCTTATTTTACAACAAATCTGTACAAGAAATGTATGACATCTTTTGTGAGAAATATGGGAAGATAGTAGATTGCTGCATACCTGTCACCAAAGTAGGTGTAATTCATGCCAGAGAGAAATGGTTCGAAAATGGGTGTAAAAGAGCTAAGGAGTGGAGAGACAAATGCTGGAAAAGGTATAGGAGGAGAAAAAACATAAATGCCTGGCAAACCTACAAAAGAGCAAGAAATGACTACCTAAGTAAAAGGAGAGAGGCAGAGAAAGATTATGAGAGGGACATCACCAGGAAGGCTAAAGAAAATCCCAAGCTTTTCCACAGCTTTATCAGAGGAAAACTGAAGGTAAAAGAACAGGTTTTAAGGCTAAAGAGAGCGGATGGAAGCATCACTGAGACGGACGAAGAGATCTGCAAAGAATTGAACAAGGAGTTTCAGTCAGTATTTACAGTAGAAAATACCCCACCCCCTCAGATTGCAGTGATAGAAGCTCAAGGGCCGGTATTAGAGAACATCAACCTTACAGCCACAGAGGTATGCAAAGCGCTGATGGATTTAGATGTTCATAAAGCTACAGGTCCTGATGACATATCCCCTCATGTGCTTAAAAAATGCGCAAACACAATATCAGTGGCACTAAGTATCATATTTAAGGAGTCATTGGAGTCGGGGGAGATTCCAAGATGCTGGAAACAAGCAGATGTGATACCTATCTTCAAAAAGGGAAGGAGGGATACGGCTCTGAACTATAGACCAGTTTCCTTGACCAGCATAGTTTGCAAAGTTATGGAGAAACTACTAAGGAAACATATCTCTCTTCACTTGGAATCCT